>BPLR01000085.1:0-109138 GCA_021605095.1 Caerostris extrusa | reverse complement strand
AAATTTTAAGGAAAAAGTAATTATTATTGTTTGTCATCAATGAAAATGAATTTCAATTATTTCATGTACTAATAAATTAACACAGACAAATGAATTATTCTTGTTTGGAATGAATAAAAATGGAACTGAATGACTCATGTTTTTGAATGTAGTAGAAAAATGTTGAATACTTGATGTTCAAAATGAATGAGAATAAATTTGGCTTAGTAATGTTTTGGTGATTGTAAATGAAGCGAGGAACGATTCATGTACTGAAAAAAAATTATAATGAAAATGAATAATTATTTTTTAATGAATGAAAATGAAGTTATATTGTTTATGTACTGAATGAATTATAATGAAAATGAATTATTTTTTTTTAGGAATGAACGAAAGTGAAGCTACATTACTGATGCTTAAATGAAAATGAATTATAATGAAAATGAATTATTTTGGTTTTTAATGATTGAAAATGAAGCTAACATATTCCATGCACTAAATGAATTATAACGAAAATGAATTATTCTTGTCTTTAATGAATGAAAAAGAATCTAATTTATTCATGTACAGAATGAATTATAAAAGAAAATGAATTACTCTTGTTTAGAAAGAATGAAATTGATACGGAATGACTCATGTTTTGAATGTATTAGAAAAATGTTGAAGAAATCATGTTCTAAATATGAATGAGAATAAAGTTGACTTATTAATGTTGTGAATGATTACAAATGAGGCTGAATGATTCATTTACTGACTGAATTATAATGAAAATGAATTTAATTGGAATGAATAGTTTTGTTGGAATATGAATGAAAATGAAGCTAATTTATTTATGTACTCAATGAATTATAATGAAAAAGATTTATTCTTTTTAATGAATGAAAGTGAAGCTAATATATTTATGCACAAGAAATTATAATGAAAATGAATTATTCTTGTTTTAATTAATGAAAATGAAGAGAAATTGCTCACGTACTGAATGAAGTACAATAGAAAATGAAATGTCTTTTTTGATCAAAATGAAGCTAGAAATATTCATACTGAATGAATTATTCCTTTTTAATGACTGAAAATGAAACCAAATTGTGCTTGTACTGAATGAATTTTAAGGAAAGTAATTATTATTGTTTGTCATGAATGAAAATGAATTTAAATTCTTCATGTACTAATAAATTATACAGCAAATGAATTATTCTTGTTTGGAATGAATAAAAATGGAACTGAATGACTCATGTTTTGAATGTAGTAGAAAAATGTTGAATAACTGATGTTCAAAATGTATGAAAATTATTAATGTTTTGAATGATTGTAAATGAGGCCGAACGATTCATGTACTGAATGAATTATAATGAGGAATAATTCGCTTTTTAATA
The DNA here is from genome assembly GCA_021605095.1 of Caerostris extrusa. Lineage (NCBI taxonomy): Eukaryota > Metazoa > Arthropoda > Arachnida > Araneae > Araneidae > Caerostris > Caerostris extrusa. The sequence continues at coordinate 107,786 of BPLR01000085.1, read as the reverse complement.
AGTGAAAATAAAAAAACTATTTATTTATGTACTGCATGAATTTTAATGAAAAGAATTATTTTGTTTTTATGAATGGAAATAAATCTGAATTAATCATGCACTGAATGAATTATAATGAAAATTAATTATTCTTGTCTTTAAAGAATGAAAATGAAGCTAACTAATTCATGCACTGAATGAATTATAATGAAAATAAAATATTCTTTTTTTGTATTGAATGGAAATGAATGTAAATGATTCATGAACTGGATGAATTATTCTTGTTTTTCTATGAATGAAAATGAAGCTAATATATTCATGAACTGAAATGAATTATAATGATAAAAAGAATTATTCTCTATTGAATGAATGAAAATGAAGCTAAATTATTCATGCACTAATTGAATTATAATGAAAAATGAATTCCTTTTTTTATTGAATAGCAATGAATCTAAATTATTCATGAACTGAATGAGTTATTCTTGTTTTTAATGAATGAAAATGAAACTAAATTATTCATGTACTGAAGGAAATATAAGGAAAATGCAGTATCCTTGTTTTTCATGAATGAAAATGAAACTAAATTATTCATGAACTGAATAAATTATTTTGAAAATGAAAAATGAAGCTTTTTTTTTCATGCACTGAATGAATTATAATGAAAATAAATTATTCTTTTAATGAATGAAAATAATTCAAATTATGCATGTACTGAATGAATTATAAGCAAACGTAATTAATATGTTTATCATGATTGAAAATGAATTTAAATTCTTCATGTACTTATAAATTATACAGAAAAGGAATTATTCTTGTTTGGAATGAATAAAAATGGAACTGAATGACTCATGCTTTGAATGTAATAAGAATAATGTTAAATAACTCATGTTCAAAATGAATGAGAATAAAGTTATATTTATTGTTTTGAATGATTTGTAAATGAGGCTAAACTTTTTTAATGTACTGAATGAATTATAATGAAAATTAATAATTCTTTTTTAATGAATGAAAATGAAGGTATATTATTTATGCACTGAATGAATTATAAGGAAAACGAATAATTTTTTTTTTAATGAATGAAAATAAAACTAACTAATTAAAGCAGTGAATAAATTATAATGAAAATGAAATATTCTTTTTTTAATGAACGAAAATGAAACTAAATTCATGAACTGAAAACGAATTATTTTTTGTTTTTTAATGAATAAAAATGAAGCTAAAATTAATCATGCACTGAATAAATTATAATGAAAATGAATTCTTTTTCAATGAATGAAAATGAAGCTAACTAATTCATGCACTGAATGAATTATAATGAATATGAATTATTCTTTTTCATGAATGAAAATGGAACTACATACATGAAAATGAATAATTCTTGTTTTTAATGAATAAAAAATGAAGATAAATTATTCATGCACTGAATGAACTATAATGAAAATTAATTATCCTTTTTTTATTGAATGAAAATGAAGCTAAATTTTATTCATGAACTGAATGAATTATAATTAAAACTGAATTATTTTGTCTTTGAATAATGAAAATGAAGCTATTATCAATTCATGCACTGAATGAATTATAATGAAAATATAATATACTTTTTTGTATTGAATGGAAATGAATCTAAATTATTCATGAACTGAATGAATTATTCTTGTTTTTAAATTAATGAAATGAAGATAATATCTCCATGAACTGCATGAATTATAATGAAAATGAATTACTCATGTTTTTAATTAATGAAAATGAAGCTTAATTGTTCACGTACTGAATGAATATAATGAAAATGAATTGTTCTTGTTTTTAATGAATCAAAATAAATTAAAATATCCATGCACTGAATGAATTATAATGATAATTGTATTATTTTTAATGTGGAATGAAAATGAAGCTAAAATATTCATCCACTAAATTAATTGTAATGAAAATGAATAATTTTTTTTAATGAATGAAAATGAATCTAAATTTCATGAACTGAATGAATTACTTTTTTTTTAATGAACGAAAATGCAGCTAAATTATTCATCCACTAAATAATTTTTAATGAAAAGGAATTATCCTTTTTAATGAATGAAAATTAAGCTAAATTATTCATGAATTGAATGAATTATTCTGGTATTTAAATGAACGAATATGAAACTAAATTATTCATGCACTGAATGAACTTATAATAAAAATGAATTATGCTTTTTTTAATGAACTGAAGCTGAATTATTCAGTAAATGAATTATAATGAATAAGATTATGATTTTTAATGAATGAAAATTAAACTAATAATTCATGCACTGAATGAATTATAATGAAAATTAATTATTCTTTTTTTAATGAAAATGAAACTAAATTCATGAACTGAAAGAATTAGTCTTGTTTTTAATGAATAAAAATGAAGCTAAATTATTCATGCCCGTTCATGATTATAATGAAAATGAATTATTCTTTTTTTGAATGAAAATGAAGCTACTAATTCATGCACTGAATGAATTATAATAAAATGAATTACCTTTTTTTAATGAATGAAAATGGAACTAAATTCATGAACTGAATGAAGTAATCTTGTTTTTAATAAATGAAAATGAAGATAAATTATTCATACACTGAATGAACTATAATGAAAATCAATTATTCTTTTTTTGAATTGCATTGAATGAAAATGAATCTAAATATTTATGAACTGAATGAATTATAATGAAAATTAATTATTCTTGTCTTTAATGAATGAAAATGAAGCTAATTAATTCATGCACTGAATGAACTATAATCAAATTGTATTATTTTTTTAATAAATGAAAGTGAAGCTAAATTATTCACGTACTGAATAACATGAAATATTCTTTTCAAAATGAAAAGAAAATGAAGCTAAAATCTTCATGAACTAAATGAATGAATTATAATTAACGAAGGAAAATGAGCTTATTCTTGTTTTAATTAATGAAAATGAAGCTTAATAGTTCATGCACTGAATGAATTATAATGAAAATGAATTGTTCTTGTTTTAAATAAATAAAATGAAGCTAAAATATTCATGCACTGAATGAATTATAATGAGAATATGAATTATTCTCTATTGAATGAATGAAAATGAAGCTAAATTAACCATGAACAAATTAATATAATGAAAAGGAAGCTATCCTTTTTAATGAATGAAAATGAAGCTAAATTATTCATGAACTGAATGAATTACTGAGAAATATTTTGTTAATTGAAATGAAAATGAAGCTAAATTATTCATGCACTGAATGAATTATAATGACAATGAATTATTCTTTTTTAAATGAATGAAAATGAAGCGAAAATATTCATGCACTGAATGAATTACAATGAAAATATTATTCTTTTTTTAATGAATGAAAATGAAGCAAATTCGGCATGTACTTAATGAATAAATTATACGCAAACATAATTATTCATGTTTGTCATGATTGAAAATGTATTAAATTCTTCATGTACTAGTAAATTATACAAATGAATTATTCTTATTTGGAATGAATTAATTATAATGAACTGAATGACTATGCTTTTGAATGTAATAGAATAATGTTGAATAAATGTCTCAAAATGAATGAGAATATTATTACTGTTTTGAATGATTGTAAATGAGGCTGAACTTTTCATGAACTAATGAATTATAATGAAAATGAATAATTTTTTTTTTTTAATGAGTGTAAATGAAGCTAACTAATTAAAACAGTGAATAAATTATATGAAAATGAAATATTCTTTTTTTTTTTAAATTCGAAAATGAATTTAAAATAAGTGAATTATTCATGTTTTTAATGAATGGAAGTGAAGCTAAATTATTCACGCACTGAATGAACTATAATAAAAAGGAATTATTTTTTTTTAATTAATGAAAAATAAAAACTAAATTATTCACGCTCTGAATAAATTATAATGAAAATGAATTATTCTCTTTTAATGGAAATGAAACTAAATTCATGAACTGAAAGAATTATTCTTGTTTTTAATGAATGAAAATGAAGCTAAATTAATTCATGAACTGAATAAATGACAATGAGGCTAAATTATTTATGCACTGAATGAATTATTTTTCTTTTTTGAATGAATGAAAATGAAGCTAAATTATTCATGAATGAATGAAAATGAGGTTAAATTTTCATGCACTGAATGACTTATAATGAAAATCAATTACTCTTGTTTTAATTGAAGCTAAAATATTTATGCACTGAATGAATTATAATGAAAATGATTTATTCTTTTTAATGAACGAAAATGAAACTAAATTCATGAACTGAATGAATTATTCTTGTTTTTAATGAATGAAAATGAAGCTAAATTATTTATGAACTGAATGAGTTATTCTTGTTTTAAAATGAAAAATGATGCTAAATTATTCATGCACTGAATGAATTATAATGATAATGTATTATTCTTTTTTTAATCAATGAAAAATGAAGCTAAATTATTTATGCACTGAATTAATTATAATGAAAATGAATTATTCTTTCTTTTAATGAAAGAAAATAAAACTTAACTGTTAATGAAACCTTATTCTTTCTTTTAATGAAAGAAAATTCTTGAAGCTGAATGAATTAGTCTTGTTTTAAATGAATGAAAATGAAGCTAAATTATTCATGCACTGAATGAATTATAATGACAATGTATTATTCTTTTTTAATGAATGAAAATGAAGCTAAATTATTCATGCACTGAATGAATTATAATGAAAATGAAATATTCTTTTTTTAATGAATGAAAATGAAAATTATGCATGTACTGAATAAATTATAAGCAAACGTAATCTATTATTGTTTGTCAAGAAAATGATTGAAAATGAATCTAAATTCTTCATGTACTAGTAAATTATACAAATGAATTATTCTTGCTTGGAATGAATAAAAATGGCACTGAATGACTCATGCTTTGAATGTAATGAAAATGTTGAATAACTAATGTTCAAAATGAATGAGAATAAATTATTACTGTTTTGAATGATTGTAAAAGGAGGCTGAACTTTTCATGTACTGAATGAATTATAATGAAAATGAATAACTTTTTTTTTAATGAGTGAAAATGAAGCTAACTAAATAAAACAGTGAATAAATTATAATGAAAATGAAATATTCTTTTTTTTTTAAAGAACGAAAATGAATTTAAATTCCTGAACTTGAATGAATTATTCTTGTTTTTAATGAATGAAAATGAAGCTAAATTATTCATGCACTGAATGAACTATAATAAAAAGGAATTATTCTTTTAATTAATGAAAATGAAGCTAAATTATAATGAAAATGAAACTAACTAATCCATGCGCTGAATGAATTATAATGAAAATGAATTATTCTCTTTTTTAATGGAAATGAAACTAAATTCATGAACTGAAAGAATTATTCTTGTTTTTAATGAATGAAAATGAAGCTAAATTAATTCATGAACTGTATAAATGACAATGAGGCTAAATTATTTATGCACTGAATGAATTATTTTTCTTTTTTAATGAATGAAAATGAAGCTAAATTATTCATGAATGAATGAAAATGAAACTAAATTTTTCATGCACTGAATGACTTATAATGAAATCAATTACTCTTGTTTTAATGAAGCTAAAATATTTATGCACTGAATGAATTATAATGAAAATGATTTATACTTTTAATGAACTGAATGAAAAAATGGGAACTAAATTCATGAACTGAATGAATTATTCTTGTTTTTTTTTTTTAATGAATGGAAATGAAGCTAAATTATTCATGCACTGAATGGATTATAAAGAAAATGAATTATATTTTTTAATGAATGAAAATGAATCTAAATTATTAATGAACTGAATGAGTTATTCTTGTTTTAATGAATGAAAATGATGCTAAATTGTTCATGCACTGAATGAATTATAATGAAAATGAATTATTCTTTTTTTTTTTTTTGAAAGAATAAAAATGAAGCTAACTAATTCGTGCACAGAATGAATTATAATGAAAATGTATTCTTCTTTTTTTTTTAATGAAAGAAAAGGAAACTAAATTCTTGAACTGAATGAATCATTCTTGTTTTTAATGAATGAAAATGAAGCTAAATTATTTATGAACTGAATGAATGAAAATGAAGCTAAATTATTCATGCACTGAATGAATTATAATGATATTGTATTATTCTTTTTTTAATCAATGAAAATGAAGCTAAATTATTTATGCACTGAATTAATTATTCTTGTTTTAATGAATGAAAATGAAATATTCTTTCTTTTAATGAAAAAAAATGAAACTTATATTTATATTAATGAAACCTTATTCTTTCTTTTAATGAAAGAAAATTCTTGAACTGAATGAATTAGTCTTGTTTTAAATGAATGAAAATGAAGCTAAATTATTTATGCACTGAATGAATTATAATGAAAAAATTATTCTTTTTTTAATGAATGAAAATGAAGCTAAATTATTCATGCAATGAATGAATTATAATGAAAATGAATTATTCTTTTTTTAATGAATGAAAATGATCAAATTATGCATGTACTGAATAAATTATAATGCAAACATAAATTATTACTGTTTGTCATGATTGAAAATGAATCTAAATTCTTCATGTACTAAAAAATTATACAAATGAATTATTCTTGCTTTTAATGAATAAAAATGGAACTGAATGACTCATGCTTTGAATGTAATAGAATAATGTTGAATAACTTATTTCAAAATGAAAATGAAATAAAGTTTGATGCACTTGAATTATAATGTAATGAATTATTCTTTTTTTAATGAATGAAAATGAAGCTAAATTATGTACTGAATGAATTAAATGAAAATGAAGCTAAATTTTTTAAGAAAAAATGAAGCTTATTCTTGAATGAATTATAATGAAAATGAAAATTCTATAAAAACATTTAATGCACTGAAAATGAATTAAATTCATGAAAAATGAATTATTCTTGTTTTAATGAATGAAAATGAAGCTAAAATATTTATGCACTGAATAAATTATAATGAAAATGAATTATTCTTGTTTTTAATGAATGAAAATGAAGCTAAATTATTCATGAACTTAATGAATGAAAATGAAGCTAAATTATTCACTGGAATGAATGAAATTGTATTCTTCTTTTTTAATGAAATGAAGCTAAATTATTCATGCACTGAATTAATTATAATGAAAATGAAATATTGTTTTTGTAATGAAGAAAATGAAACAAATTCTTGAACTGAATGAATTATTCTTGTTTTAAATGAAAGAAAATGAAGCTAAAATATTTATGCACTGCATGAATTATAATTTTATTGTTTTTAATGAATGAAAATGAAGCTAAATTATTCATGAACTTAATGAAAATGAAAAAATTATTCATGCACTGAATGAATTATAATGAAAAGGAATTATTTTTTTTGAATGAATGAAAATGAAGCTAAATTATTTATGCACTGAATTAATTATAATGAAAATGAAATATTCTTTTTTAATTTAAGAAAATGAAAACAAATTCTCGAACTGAATGAATTATTTTGTTTTTAATGAATGAAAATGAAGCTAAAATATTTATGCACTGAATGAATTATAAGGAAAATGAATTATTCATTTTTTATGAATGAAAATGAAATTAAATTCATGAAATAAGTGAATTATTCTTGTTTTTAATGAATGAAAATGAAGATAAAATTATTCATGCACTGAATGAATTATAATGAAAAGAATTATTCTTTTTTTGAATGAATAAAAATGAAGCTAACTAATTCGGGCACTGAATGAATTGTAATGAAAATGAATTATTCTTTTTTTTTTTTTTAATGAAAGAAAATAAAACTAAATTCTTGAACTGAATGAATCATTCTTGTTTTTAATAAATGAAAATGAAGCTAAATTTTTGAACTGAACTGAATGAATGAAAATGAAGCTGAATTATTCATGCACTGAATGAATTATAATGGAAATGAAATATTCTTTTTTTATGAATGAAAATGAATCTAAATTATACATGTACTGAATGAATTATTCTTGTTTTTAATGAATGAAACTGAATGAATTATTCTTTCTTTTTAATGAACTGGATGACTTATAATGAAAATAAATTATTCTTGTTTTAAATGAAGCTAAATTATTTATGCACTGAATTAATAATAATGAAAATGAAATATTATTTTTAATGAAAGAAAATGAAACTAAATTCTTGAACTGAATTTCTTGTTTAAATGAATGAAAATGAATAAAATATTTTGCACTTAATTAAAGAAATGAATTATTGTTTTTAATGAATGAAAATGAAAAGCTAAATTTTCATGAACTGAATGAATGAATGAAAACCTAAATTATTCATGCACTGAATGAATTATAATGAAAATGAATTATTCATATTTTTTGAATGAAAATGAAACTAAATTACATGAACTAAATGAATTATTCTTGTTTTTAATGAATGAAAATGAAGCTATATTATTCATGCACTGAATGAATTATAATCAAATTGTATTATTCTTTTTTAATGAATGAAAATGAAGCTAAATTATTCATGCACTGAATTATTTATAATGAAAATGAATTATTCTTTTTTTAATGAAAGAAAATGAAACTAAATTATTCTTGAACCTGAATGAATTATTTTATTCATGAACTGAATGAATGAAAATGAAGCTAAATTATTCATGCACTGAATAAACTTATAATGAAAATGAATTATTATTTTTTAATAAATGAAAATGAAACTAAATTATTCATGAACTAAATGAATTATTCTTGTTTTTAATGAATGAAAATGAAGCTAAATTATTCATGCACTGTAGAATTATAATGAAATTAATTATTCTTTTTTTTTTTAATGAAAATGAAGCTAAATTCATGCACTGAATGAATTATAATGAAAATGAAAATTGAAGCTAAATTAAAATGAAACTAAATTCTTGAACTGAATGAATTATTCTTTTTTAATGAATAAAATGAAACTAAATATTTATGAACTGAATGAATTATTCTTGAATAATGAATTATCCAAATGAATAAATGAAAATGAAGCTAAATTATTCATAACTGAAATGAATTATTCTTTTTTTAATGAATGAAAATGAAGCTAAATTATTCATGCACTGAATGAATTATAATGAAATTAATTCTTCTTTTTTTAATGAATGAAAATGAAGCTAAATTATTCGTCAACTAAATGAATTATTCTTGTTTTAATGAATGAAAATGAAGCTAAATTATTCATGCACTGAATGAATTATAATGAAAATGAATTATTCTTTTTTTAATGAATGAAAATGAAACTAAATTCATGAATGAATGAATTATTCTTGTTTTTAATGAATGAAAATGAAGCTAAATTATTCATACACTAAAGGAATTATAATGAAAATGAATTATTCTTTTTTTTTTTTTGAATGAATGAAAATTAAGTTAACAAATTCATGCACTGAATGAATTATAATGAAAATGAATTATTCTTTTTTTAATGAAAGAAAATAAAACTAAATTTCTCAAATGAATTAACTGAATGAATTATTCTTGTTTTTAATAAATGAAAATGAAGCTAAATTTTCATAAACTTGAATGAATGAAAATGAAGCTGAATTATTCATGCACTGAATGAATTATAATGGAAAATGAAATATTCTTTTTTTATGAATGAAAATGAATATAAATTATACATGTACTGAATGAATTATTCTTGTTTTTAATGAATGAAAATCAAGCTAAATTATTCACTGAACTGGATGATTATAATGAAAATCAATTATTCTTGTTTTAAATGAAGCTAAATTATTTATGCACTGAATTAATTGTAATGAAAATGAAATATTATTTTTTTAATGAAAGAAAATGAAACTAAATTCTTGAACTGAATGAATTATTCTTGTTTTTAATGAATGAAAATGAAGCTAAATTATTCATGAACTGAATGAATGAAAATGAACCTAAATTATTCATGCACTGAATGAATTATAATGAAAATGAATTATTCATATTTATTGAATGAAAATGAAACTAAATTCATGAACTAAATGAATTATTCTTGTTTTTAATGAATGAAAATGAAGCTATATTATTCATGCACTGAATGAATTATAATCAAATTGTATTATCCTTTTTTTAATCAATGAAAATGAAGCTAAATTATTGATGCACTGAATGAATTATAATGAACATGAAATATTCTTTTTTTCAATGAATGAAAATGAAACTAAATTATACATCAACTAAATGAATTATTCTTGTTTTTAACGAAGGAAAATGCAGCTGAATTATTCATGAACTGTATGAATGAAAATGTAGCTAAATTATTCATGCACTGAATGTATTATAATGAAAATGAAATATTTTTGTTTTAAATGAAGCTAAAATATTTATGCACTGAATGAATTATAAGGAAAATGAATTATTCTTGTTTTTAATGAATGAAAATGAAGCTAAATTATTCATGATCTGAAGAATGAAAATGAAGCTAAATCATTCATGATCTGAAGAATGAAAATGAAGCTAAATTATTCATGCACTGAATGAATTACAATGAAAATGAAATATTATTGTTTGTAATGAAAGAAAAATGAAATTAAATTCTTGAACTGAATGAATTATTCTTGTTTTAAATGAAAGAAAATGAAGCTAAAATATTTATGCACTGCATGAATTATAATGAAAATGAATTATTCTTGTTTTTAATGAATGAAAATGAAGCTAAATTATTCATGAACTTAATGAATGAATATGAAGCTAAATTATTCATGCACTGAATGAATTATAATGAAATTGTATTATTCTTTTTTTAATTAATGAAAATGAAGCTAAATTATTTATGCACTGAATTAATTATAATGAAAATGAAATATTCTTTTTAATTTAAGAAAATGAAACAAATTCTCGAACTGAATGAATTATTATTGTTTTAAATGAATGAAAATGAAGCTAAAATATTTATGCACTGAATGAATTATAATGAAAATGAATTATTCATTTTTAATGAATGAAAATGAAATTAAATTCATGAAATAAGTGAATTATTCTTGTTTTTAATGAATGAAAATGACGCTAAATTATTCATGCACTGAATGAATTATAATGAAAAAGGAATTATATTTTTTTAATGAATAAAAATGAAGCTAACTAATTCATGCACTGAATGAATTGTAATGAAAATGAATTATTCTTTTTTTTAATGAAAGAAAATAAAACTAAATTCTTGAACTGAATGAATCATTCTTGTTTTTAATAAATGAAAATGAAGCTAAATTTTTCATGAACTGAATGAATGAAAATGAAGCTGAATTATTCATGCACTGAATGAATTATAATGGAAATGAAATATCCTTTTTTATGAATGAAAATGAATCTAAATTATACATGTACTGAATGAATTATTCTTGTTTTTAATGAATGAAAATCAAGCTTAATTATTCACGCACTGGATGACTTATAATGAAAATCAATTATTCTTGTTTTAAATGAAGCTAAATTATTTATGCACTGAATTAATAATAATGAAAATGAAATATTATTTTTTTAATGAAAGAAAATGAAACTAAATTCTTGAACTGAATGAATTATTCTTGTTTTAAATGAATGAAAATGAAGCTAAAATATTTATTCACTGCATGAATTATAATGAAAATGAATTATTCTTGTTTTTAATGAATGAATGAAAATGAAGCTAAATTTTTCATGAACTGAATGAATGAAAATGAACCTAAATTATTCATGCACTGAATGAATTATAATGAAAATGAATTATTCATATTTATTGAATGAAAATGAAACTAAATTCATGAACTAAATGAATTATTCTTGTTTTTAATGAATGAAAATGAAGCTATATTATTCATGCACTGAATGAATTATAATCAAATTGTATTATCTTTTTTTTAATGAATGAAAATGAAGCTAACTAATCCATGCACTGAATTATTTATAATGAAAATGAATTATTCTTTTTTTTAATGAGCGAAAATGAAACTAAATTCATGATCTGAATGAATTTTTCCTGTTTTTAATGAATGAAAATGAATCTGATTTATTCATGAACTGAATGAATGAAAATGAAGCTAAATTATTCATGCACTGAATAAATTATAATGAAAATGAATTATTATTTTTTTCAATGAATGAAAATGAAACTAAATTATTCATCAACTAAATGAATTATTCTTGTTTTAATGAATGAAAATGAAGCTAAACTATTCTTGCACTGAATGAATTATAATGAAGATGAATTATTCTTTTTTGAATGAAAATGAAGCTAAATTCATGAACTGAATGAATTATTCTTGTTTTATAATGAATGCAAATGAAGCTAAATTATTCATACACTAAATGAATTATAATGAAATTAATTATTCTTTTTTTATTGAATGAAAATGAAACTAAATTCATGAACTGAATGAATTATTCTTGTTTATAATGAATGCAAATGAAGCTAAATTATTCATACACTAAAGGAATTCTAATGAAAATGAATTATTCTTTTTTTAATGAATGAAAATGAAGTTAACAAATTCATGCACTGAATGAATTATAATGAAAATGAATTATTCTTTTTTTTAATGAATGAAAATGAAGCTAAATTATTCGTCAACTAAATGAATTATTCTTGTTTTTAATGAATGAAAATGAAGCTATATTATTCATGCATCGAATGAATTATAATGAAAACGAATTATTCTTTTTTCATTGAATGAAAATGAAGCTAAATTCTTCATGCAGTTAATGAATTATTCTTGTCTTTAATAAATGAAAATGAAGTTAAATTATTCACGCACTGAAAGAATTATAATGAAAATGAATTCTTTTTTTCAATGAATTAAAATGAATCTAAATTATTCTTGAACTGAATGAAAAATTCTTGTTTTTAATTAATGAAAATGAAGCTAATTTATTCATCTACTGAATGAAGTACACTCATGTCCATAAATTAAGGATAATTCAGAATCACACTGAAATTGAACTCTAAAATAAAAATTTCACCCGTAGAATTATCACACACATCTTGAAGAAGAATGTGCAAATTACAGGAAACCACCAGATGGCGCGGATAGTACGTCACAATGACGAGAGTGTGAGTGAGAGGTATGTAAAGAATGGTGGCAAAGAAGTAAAATTGTTCTCAAGCGCTTTAAAAAGCCTTTCAGTGCAATAACCGCATAGTTATGGCACAAAGGAAGCATTTGGATGATTTTTTACGTGGTAGAATTATCGGACGACTGGAATGTGGACGTACCCAGCTGGAAGTATCCGAGGATCTTGGAATCGCCCAGAGTGTCATCTCCAGGCTTTGGCAACGATTCAAGATGATGGTAATGTGAGTAGATGTTACAGCGCAGGTCGCCACCAAGTTACAACGCCGAATGAGGACCGGTATTTTGCAGTTACTGCCAAAAGAAACAGACGCAGCACAGCATCAGACCTGTCTCGTCAGCACTCTTCAGCTACCGGTAAGATAGTTTCAAGAAAGACCGTGTACAGACGCTTAGGGCACATTGGTCTATATGTTCGTAGGCCTGTCAGATGTGTTCCACCTACCGCAACTCACTGTCGCCTGCGATCAACCTGGAGTAGAGAGCATGCATTGTGGACACCGCAACAATGGTCTTGTGTGATGTTTTCCGACGAATCCAGGTTTAGTTTGCAGTCTGATTCTCGCCGGACTTTCATATGGAGAGCGCCAGGTACCCGTTACCACCAAAGAGAACATCATTGAACGACACCGTTACGGTGGTGCAGGATGCCCGTTTGGGGAGGAGTTATTATGGTTATGTATTATTCTTGGTTCCAGAACTGACCTGCATGTTCAGAGTGTAACGATGATAGCCACATCTATCGGCATGTCATTCTGGAACAACATGTACGTGTTTCTTTCGGGGCGCCATGGGTGCCCGAAAGAAATTTTTGTTTATGGATGACAACGCCCGTCATCACCGTGCAAACATTGTAGACGAATGCCTTCAATTGGAGGATATCACCCGTATGGATTGGCCAGCATACTCACCGGACTTGAATCTAGTAGAGCATGTGTGGGATATGCTTGGCCGACGAATTGCAGCCCGTCAACCCCTCCCACCTGTCAACCGGAACTTCGGAGGGCATTGCTTGATGAGTGGTGTAATATTCCCCAAGATTAGATTGATAATTTGATACTCAACATGCCTAGGCGTTGTAAGACCTGTATTGCATCGTCCGGGAGACATACTCCATATTAACCATCATACTAACCATGTTATACTGTTTTTTGTAAATAGGTTCTTTTTTGAAATTTGCTCCAGGGAGTAAAAATCGCAATTTTTATTAATTGTGTCAAACATATAGCATCTTTTTTGCTCTTTACCTTTTGTTTAATAAATAGACTTTACAAATAAGTCAAATTTGTTTTGCTTCTGTCTCTTTCTTTGCCTGAACTTCATTATCCTTAATTTATGGACATGAGTGTATAAAGAAAAGGAATTATTCTTGTTTTTAATTAATGTAAATGAAGCTAAATTATGGATGTACTGAATGAATTATAATGAAAATGAATTATTCGTGTTTGGAATGAATGAAAATGGAACTGTATGATTCATGTTTTGAATAAATGAGAATAATGTTGAATAACTGATGTTCTAATTGAATGAGAATAAAGTTGGCTTATTAATGTTTTGAATGATTGTGAATGAGGCTGAATGATTCATGTTTGGAATACATTAAAATGAAGGTGTGATTCCTTTGAACAAATAAAATTAAAGCTGAATGTATATATGAGAATAAAGCTGAATAATATTCTGCAATGACTGAATTGAATTGTTTTGTATGAAGAATGTAACTGAATTACTCACGTATTGAATGAATGAGAATGAAAATGAATGATTCTTGTTTAAAATGAATGGAAAGGAATTTTAATGACTCATGTTTTGAATATATGATTATAAAGCAGAATGTTTCTTGTTTGGAATGAATGAGAATGAAGCTAAATGATTCATATTTTGAAAAAAAATACGAAAAAAAAAAAAGTTCTTTTTTAACAGGGGTAAAAAAAATTAAACATTAGAATGGCAATAAAGCTTGTACAATAATAAAATATATTTAATTACTTATTTTTAATACAAGATTAAAACAATTTCGAAATATCAAGATTTATAACTGTAACGTTGAGTATGAAAAGATTCTATTTTTATAACTAAATTTTAGCTGACTTAACAAAAAGACTCTTTTGAGACACCTACATAAATCTCATTGTAAAAGAACAGCATATTTTCATAAAACATCGTATTATATTAAACTAACAAAAATAGCTTGTTATCCGTCAAAAGAAAATAAAGCTTTTCAGTTTTTTTATTAAAAAAAAACTCTTTTAAAAACAAAGAAACAAGTCGGTAAACATGATAATATTGAACTGCGAGCAAATTTTATATTTGATTAAGAATAATAAGAAGAAAAAATGCATTAAAAAAAAAGTAATCTCAATCTAGATTGTGAAATATATAACATGATTTAAAAATAAAAACAACAGGCGCAAGGAACAGCGCTGTCGGGAGCTAAGTATCAAAATAGCTCCAGACAGGAAATATTTGTCTGGGTGATTTTCTCTTTACATATGATAATGAATAAGAACATACAAAAAAGAGCTCTGACGTCATTTTCGATTGGGAATTCTTTTTTTTAAAGCAAAAATGAGTGGCGTAGAGAATAAAAAATATCAGTGTTAATAACTTCAGTATTCGATTAAAAAAATTAGTAATAAGAATTTTTTTTTTTTGCAATTTTTTGCAGCATCTCTAAAAAAATATTATACATTAAAAAAAAAAAAAAATTGGGTCCCACATGTTATAGTTTTTAAATTTTAAGCAATACTAATAGACAGACAAACAGACGAATTTCTTTCTTTATATACAGAGAAATATTCACGCTTAAAAGTAATATAAACTACTTGGATTTTGAAGATTCATTGCAATTTTATGAGACCTGATGGCCGAGTGACTAGCTCTCTGGCACTCGTTGCCACAGGTTTCGGGTTCGAGTCGCGGCGGGCCCATGATGTTTGTAGTGGTTCGGAATCCACTTTAAACCGTCGGTACCGGTCTAATAGGACTGTAGTGCATTAGGCGTAAGGCTGACAACCCTACGCCGTAAAACAAAACATCTCCTGTCCAGAAATCTGCCAGTATGCAGACGACATGGGGCTGTAAGTGCCGCTGATGATGATGATTGTAATTTTTGATGAAGGTTTACTAAAGTGAGATGCACATCTTTAATTCAGTAGAATGCAACATACAGATTTTGGGATTATTTTAAAAGAAATAAGAAATGATACGAAACTTTTTGATAAAGGAAACCAACGAAAAGCTTTATTACGCAACATTTTTATTCCTTTCAAAGCACAAAGCATGGTCTTGCATTTGGAAAGATACAGAAGATTCTACGAAAGAAGATTTTAAACTAATGAAGGAACATACAAAATTAATTTAATGTGGGTTCCGAACCACAGCAAACACACATAGCACCTCCGGGACTTGAACCCGAAACCTGTGGCACCGAGTTCTAGTCACTCGGCCGTCAGGCCCCGACAATTTTATCCAGTGATATCTATATTTTATGTTTATAATTACATTTTCCAAGAGAAATTCTTCTACTTTTACATGTTGCATGTTTATAAATAAATATTTTTTTTCTCACCATAAAAGCTACGCACTACAATAATGTTCTAATAAAGCCAACTTTGTAAACACATTACGTAAAACAAATGCTTCTAATCTAGGCATTTAAAAAAGAAGATTCTTCTGTAACGAAAACACATATTTCAACATTCTATTGAATTCCAGGAAAACCCCTGCGATGAAAAATCGGACAGAGGCACGGGAACTATTTCCGAATTAAAAATATTTTCCGAGGCAATAAATTCCTAGGAGCTAATGAAAGCACCGATTCTAATTAAAACGATGAAAAGGGGTTAAAAATCGATGGCAGCCCTTCATCGTAATCGATCGATACTCTTGTATCGCTTTAACTTAAAATCCGCGCAATTATAGACTCCAAAATAGCTTTTCTTGCGCTATGATTGCGCCTTCTGAGAGATAACTTTGACAACGCTTTAATTAATTGGCTGATTTTAACGCGTAAATATTTGAAACATGAAAGCGTAAAAGGATTCTCCGCTAACTGTTTTAGCGTTATAATTTATAACCGAATTCGAAAGATAGCGCACTTTAAATAGCTTTACAGAACGTTGATAACGTGATTTTAGATGGCTGCTATAAGGTAATTTCGCAAGTTGCTATTATTACGCGTGTCTGCAATCGTCTTGCGCATATAACGAAAGTATTTTTCCTTACTTTATAAGATAAAGTTTCTACGAAGAGATTCAATCAATATTCAGTGAAGACATTTAATGAATGATTCCATATTATGAATGACATAATATGGAATTACGATGAATTATTATGATTGAATGCGAAGGAATGAACGATATGAGTCAATAGAGAATTATGAGATTTATTATGGCATTCTTTAATGATTCCAATATTATATATATTTTTATTATTTTATTGACAATGTAAGGAGATTTGTTTGATTTGGTTTGTCGCTCTACGGTCATTTTGTGCACACGCTAGGCTAATTTGACTGGGACTTATCGTTTAATATGGATTCCGAACCACTCACAAACATCCATGGCACCGCCGAGATTCGAACCTGAAACCTGTGGTACCAACGGGCAGAGCACT
Source organism: Caerostris extrusa (assembly GCA_021605095.1). Taxonomy (NCBI): domain Eukaryota; kingdom Metazoa; phylum Arthropoda; class Arachnida; order Araneae; family Araneidae; genus Caerostris; species Caerostris extrusa. The sequence continues at coordinate 90,192 of BPLR01000085.1, read as the reverse complement.
AGCCATCAGACAGCGATGTTAGGAGGAGAGCTAGATTTAAACATGCCCGATTTCCTGTACACTTTGATACCATTGACGCTTTGCAACGTGAGACTTTAGTATATGGCGGAAATGCTTCTTTAATCTGAATAGTCAAGTAGATAAAGTTTTGGGGCTTTCTAACTAAAAGGAACTTGGTTTGGAATCCGACAAAAGCTCCGTGTCTGATTTAGAATGGACAGGATAAATCTGTAGGGTAGAACATCCTATAACTAGAATTTGGGAAGTGGATGTGGGAGTTGTTCGTTCCAAATTAGTGTGGCAAATGTGAGTTCAGTGCATCAAGTTCATCGTGATGGATCCTGGGTAGGAGATAGATATCTTTCCTATTACTTTCAATTTTAATATGACTTATGGAGATTTCATAAACGGTTATGATTTAATTTGTTGAGGCCCCCTTAAGATAAAATCATGTGTGTGTTCTTGTGTTTATTCCAAGAATTGTCTTGTACAAACTCATTAAAAATATTCGAAACCAATTTAAAAGATCGCCTATTGCATACCGTCGAAAATAATCGCCTGCGAGCAAACGATTTTTAAAGATATCGTCTATTTCTTTTTCTTTCCTAAAGTATTTTTGTAGCTATATATAATATGCAAAATAAAATATGAATAAGTAAACGAATAGAATATTTTAAAACTGATTATCTATTACAGCTTAACATTAGAGGAAAAAAAAATTCCCACGAGATATTAATAATTAAATTTTAATAATTATTTTAAAAGAAGTACTAAAGTATTAGTATATAATTAAAAGACTTCCTATTTAACTATTTATTATTACAAGAATATTTTAAAAGGAAACAAAATTTATTTTCTACTTTTTTCAAAAAAAAAAAAAAAAAAAAAAAAATCGTCTGGTATAAACTCATTAAAAAATGTTTGAAACCAATTCCAGACAGCAAAAATGATCATAAAAAAAAATAATAATAATCGTCTGCAAGTAAACGATTTTAATGAAGCCGTCGATTCCTCCTTTGGAATGTCGTCTGGATGGAAAAAGAAGGGGGGGGGGACCAGGACAGAAATAAAAAAAATTCCTAGTACTGTATTTGTGGAAAATAATGCTATTTATTAGAAATCTTTGTTTCTTTTAAGGGCTCTTGCGGTGTAGGGATGGAAGGGGGGGAGTGAATAACTAAGGTAATTAAAGATATCGTTTGCTCTAGTCGTAATGAAAGAAAGGAAACAGATAATTGGAATCCTTGTAATTAGGTTTATTTGGAAGAATTTTGGAAAACCTGATTAAAAAATTTATGAATAAATTAGAAAAAGAAATAAAAATTCATAAGGTAGAAGAGTTTTTGCTAACTTTTGAAATGTAGTAATCTTACTGTTTTTTTTTAAAGCAAAAAAATTGATAAATCCGGGGAAAAAAGTAATAATAAAGATATAATGAAAGGTGAAGTTTTAGTAAACTCTTAATTAAAACTATTAGTATTTTTCTGCCTATATTCCACAGCCTCGTTTAACCCACAAGGTAATTTTCTGCTTGAAAAATAAAAGATCTCGTATAATCTATGTGCGGTACATATTCAAAATTTTTATTTACAACGAACTAAGCAGTGATGGTGCCACATATTGCACATCAATGGATAGATGAAAGTTCAAATTTTTTTTTTTTTTTATTGTTCACGTTTTTTTATGCTTTCAACTTGAGTATTCATTTGCTATGCTACAATAAAGTAACTTTGAACTTCCCTGTATCCATTGATGTGCAATATGTGACACCATCATTAATTGTTCATGTAATTAAATATTTCAAATCTGTTCTTCATTTTTAATAACCCTGTACATTTTTAGCTTATACCTGACGGTGATAAGCTCTGAGAGCAGCATCGCTTTATTATGAACGAAGCGGCGGACCCAAGCGACACAGAAGCAAGAGGACAATACTGTAAAGCACTGAGTGAGCAAAGAAGTAGCAAGGGGACAGTACTGTAAAGCACTGAAGTAGCAAGAGGACAGTACTGTAAAGCACTGAAGTAACAAGAGGACAGTACTGTAAAGCACTGAGCGAGCACTGAAGTAGCAAGGGGACAGTACAGTAAAGCACTGAGCGAGCAAAGAAGTAGCAAGGGGACAGTACTGTAAAACACTGAGCGAGCACTGAAGTAGCAAGAGGACAGTACTGTAAAGCACTGAGCGAGCAAAGAAGTAGCAAGAGGACAGTACCAAAAGTAAAGCACTGAGAGAGCAATGGAGTAGCAAGAGGACAGTACTGTAAAGCACTGAGCGAGCAATGAAGTAGCACTGAGGGGACAGTACCGTAAAAAGCACTGAGCAGAGCAATGAAGTACCGTAAAGCACTGAGCAAAGTCAAAGTCCCAAACTAAAGCAGTTCTGATCATATGACCTATTTATCGGCAAAAGTAATAAAACTTCGCCTATGTCGCCTTTTTTTAAAGCTAGAGGATCATAATTAAATCAATTTTTCAAATTAGTTAAATTCGTATTCGATATATTACGAATTCCTTGTGTCGTTTTATATCTTTTCCCGTTGGGCGAGACTTGACATTTTTAATCTGTAACTGCAATTGATATTTGTGTTGATTGAAATGTATCGAAACAAATTGCTCGTTTTATGACGACATTTTTTTCGTTTGACGAAATTGTGTTTCTAAAGGGAGATTTTTCCAGTAAGTTAATACCTAACAAACTATCAGTTTTTTTGGATAACAAAGAAAATTTCTGCCAATATATCTAATTGTGCACGTTATTCAGTAAGATTGAATAGTATTTTTAGTTATTAAAATAAATTGCAAAATGTTTTCTGTTGAGAAAACACAGCATTGTTAAAACTTTTATTGTCTTTCACCAAATCAATAAAAGTTTCTTGCAACAAGTTAGAAAGTAGTAGATAAAAACGTTCTTCTTTTTTCATTCTTTTTTTTTAACTTCCGTAGAAATATTAGTTTTTCTGTAGTCTTCAAATAACACAATTTTTTTTTTAATCTTCTGTAGAAATTAGTAATTAGCATTACCATATCCGAAAACTATAATCTACATATACTAAAAAGAAAGATATAGTCCGATCACGGATCTCGTAGAAGGTAAACATCCTGTTTAACGGCGAAAACGGACGAATCGATTCCTTGTTAGGAGGGGTGCTAGTCACACGTACGCTGCTTAAAAGCTACTTTGAAAGAAAAAGTGCAATATTGAATGTGGAATTTTTACATTTAGTTTTTCTTTTAATATCGAGTCCTCTAAAATTTTAATTATCAAAAATTAAAAAAAAAATGACCCCTATGAAGCAGCTCTTTTTTTGAATCCGTCCCACTTGGCAGTTTGCCAATTTTCCCACTCTATAGGTAATCAAATTACAGGTAAAAATTTTTGAGTATCGTCATCAACGCTATTTGTTAACATAAAATTAATATGGTGTATATTTTTGCAGAAAAATCAAATAGTCTTTATATAGATATATAATACTTTATTCATGTATTAAAGAAATATCGCTAACAACTATTCGCTAGCTATGTTCGCGATGCTAACAACTATTTGTTCGAGCTTAACTATATTATATAAAAATGTCTTACCTGTGAATTCAAAAGAAAAGCATGCGACAGAAATTCGTCACTCACCTATAAAGAGAAGGCATTCTTTATTAAACAAAAATACTCGTTAAATAACAATCACACATTTCAGTTAACATAGCTTTAAAATAGATACTAGATATAGTTCACAACTAATCTTACTACAAAAAAACAGCTAAAATTGCGCAAAAAAGTGTTGAAAATGCTTAAATTCATAAAGAAAATAAAAACTCTTAAATACAATTGCAATCCTAATTAACTAATTAACGCAATTATTATATTACAATTAATCTTCTCATAATTAACGTAATCGTAATTATCAAATAAACAGTAAGGGTCGTAAATTTAATATTGTGCTTCTGGAAAAGTTCCAACTGATACTTTCGATGCTAAATTGGTAAAAATCTGTAAACTTTTAAAATTGGCTTTTTAAAATTAATAATGCCTTAAGTTGCATCTCAGTTGTGCCCATTTTGAGCTAAATAATTTGTGCTTTGTGTAAACTTTTCACATTGGTTTTAAATTTGACAGTGGCTTAAAAAATTGCACCTTAGTTCTGTCTACTTTGTTAAGTTTGATAAAGAAGTGTTAGTTTGCTTTTATTACCACAAAATCAAGAAAATCTGTCTTTTTCTTTGTTTCCAAATATCCAATTTTATTGAAATGGAAATATAATTATTATTTATTATTTAATTATTAATTTAAAATAACTATTAAATTATTTTTATTAGAAATATAATTATTTAATATGGTTATTAGATTATTATACTGGAATATATAAATTTCCAGTTTTATTGAAATGGAAATGAAATTATTGACGGTTATTTAAAACAAACGGGCGGCCCGATGGCCAATTGGCTAGCAGTCTGGCCTTTGGTATCATATGCTACAGGTTCGAATACTGGCGGCGACATGGATGTTTGTTAGTGGTTCAGAAAATGCCCGTAGACAAGGCAAGACAAGACAAAAAGCAAACCAAAGGTTATTGGATCAAAGATAGTTCTTAATCTTGCATATTTCCATTAAGGCTAATAAGTCATATTTTATGACTATTTTTTATCTGCAGCTGATGATTATTAAATTTTAAAAAACAAGACATCAATAGATCAGGCAACAATGTTTCAAACACAGTTCAAAACCCCCTTTGTAATTTGAAAACAGCCCCACCTCAAATCTGACGACAGTACGACATTTCACCACAACACGAACGTTCACGAACTTCAAAAATAAATCGTCTGCGCATTCCTTTTCGGGTGTTCTTCAGAAAAGGTCTGCACCCTTTCGTAATGGTCCATTATTTTAATAGGGCACAGAAGCGAGAAAGATGTTTTTTTTTTCCCTCTCTCTTAGACCCTTCAGTATCACGGTTATGGTTGAGAAATGGACGACACATGTCGCAATTAGAACACCCTTGTTCTGCGGTGATTCCGTTTATGGCAAACGATTTTTGTTTTTCTATCGTCTGCCAGAACCCACTAGGCGAATGGGTGTTCTTAACTGGAATCATCAGAGTTGGGAATTAAGTTATAACGTTCAGCACTGATGAAGATCGTCTTTTCTTCTGAAGATTATTCACCAGGGTTTGAAATGGCTCTCAGACACAGTCACGGTCATAGTCGTCTTCAACCAGTCATTTACGAGCTTTGACTAAGAATCTTCGAGAAAAGATTGGGCGTTTTACTCATATGTGTTCAGATTTTTTTACCAAAAGATTACAGCCCATAACATACCGAAGACTGAAATTAAATGACGATTTAGAACAGTACAGAAGAAGATATATCAAATTTAGGAATATTAAAATGGATCGGATTCCATAACTTGAACCATTTTCATTAGAAGACTTCAATTTAATATCGCCATTTTCTTGAAGTTTCAACGATTTTCATTTTCGCCAATTTGGTATTTTTGACTATGACGTTTGATGGAAATTTTTATAATATAAAGGGCAAATATTTTGGCATTATTTGACAAAACGATTCAAGAAGCAAAATGTTTCATCAGTTTTGATGTAATTATAATAATTTTGCAAAATTAACGATTTGCAAAGAGATAGAAACTTTTAACAATTGCATTGACTAAAAAATTACCAGAAAAATTAGCATGTTTATTGTGTAATATATATGAAAAAAAAAAAAAAAGGAACAATTATTTTACACCGAAACAAAACTATAATTGAATAAATGAATAAAAAGCAATGAATCACTAGAGATAATTTTTGCGTATAAATTATCTATACATTAATATATGGATACCATCATCATCTTTCGTAAAATACATCCCACAATACCATCTTCCATAGCTGAAATTTGCCATCAAGCTATGCATGACATCTTTGTCTTTCATATAACATCGAAAATGTCATGAAGCTATTGATGACATCTTTATATTTTGTACAAAACATTCCAGAATGCCATCAAGCTATAGATGACATCTTCCATAGCTAAAATTTGCCATCAAGCTATGGATGGCCTCTTCCATAGCTAAAATTTACCATAAAATTTACCATCAAGCTATGGATGACATCGTCGTTTTCGTATAATACATCCAAAATGTCAAGAAACTACTGATGGCATCTTTATAGTTCTTATAAAACATTCAGAATGCCATGAAGCTATGGATATCATCTACCATAGTTAAAATTTGCCCTCAAGCTGCGGATCACATCGATGTCTGTAGTATAAAACATCCCAAAATGACATCAAGCTATGAATAATATCGTTGTCGTGAGTATAAAACATTCCAAAATGTTACCAAACTGTAGACGACACCTTTCATAGCTAAAATTTGCCATCGAGATATGGATGGTATTCTTCGATAGCTGAGATTTACCATCAAGTTATGGATGGCACAGTTGTCTTTTTGCATAAATAAAACATTTCAATATATCAGGATTCTTCAAACCCGAATGAAATTCAAACAAAAGGAAATATTTTTGAAACGACATTTAAAATTGACATCCGATTCCTTTCAACAATAGTGGTACTTATTAAACCAGCAACATAAAACACGACAGAAAAGAAAAGCAGGAAAAGATGAATCAAAATCTGCATGGATGAAAAGCAATTTATTTTGTAAGGAAGACAGTAAAATTCGCCGGAGACCCCGACAAAAATAATATCGGTAGCGCTTATGTGATTTTCGTGTGAAAAAAGAACACAACCCCAACTATCTATACCCTTTTACAACTTCCAAACGACCCGATAAACGCGTAATAAAATCTTTACGCCCCCTGTGTGCGGGGGTGGGGGTGGGAAGAGCGAGAGAGACCCCTCTTAAAGAATTCTATTCCAAAGCGACCCGCGTTCGATTTAAAATGCTTATTTCGAAAGGGAGTGAAATTTATAGTTGGAAGGAAATATACGCCCGTCGTTTGTCCTTATCGGGAGTGAGAGGGGCGACGTCAGAGCCACCTGGCGTTGCACCACCCCCTCGCAGTACACGGAGGGTGGATTGGAATATGCAAATGACTCTAGGCAGGTAAAAATACCCTCTCTCTCGTAAGAGAATCGTGACGTGAATAGCGGAAAGGGGTTTTTGGGAAGGTATAAAAATGTTTCTGCAGACGATATTTTTACGAAACAAAGGGCCTTGTTCGCCGTCTTCCCTTTCATTGATCTCAATTGGAAGGGGTTGTTCGAGAAATATTCGAATGCGGTTCTGATGGAAACACATTCCTTTTACCCTTCGCAAATCCATTCCAATTTTTTTCGTGTTTTTTTATTTAATCTGTATACTCTTTTATTACCCATATAATTATGGGTATTGTTTTCCGGAGAGGGCATTTTCGTGTCCTTGATCACTTTCAATTTTGGAACTTTTCACTGAAATTTTGTAATATTTTAAAAATTTCTTTCATGAGCTTTTTTATACATATTATTTTAAATTTCTCTAAAAAAAGCTTTTTTTATACATAATATTTATTTAAATTTCTTTCAAGAGCAATTAGTTATATAATGTAAAATCTATTTAGAAAGATCAAGAAAAGAAAATAATAAAAGTCTACAATTATTTTTAAGATTGCTGTTTGTTGCATTGTAATTACTATGCGTAATTATTTTATAAATAAATTATTATTTATATATATTTTATTTTCAGGTAAAAACCGAGTAAAAATGTTATTTAAAATGAAAATGACATTTTTTGCATATTGAGTTAAAAAGAAATGAATTTCCTTTTCGGGGAATAATTTAGAAACACTATAGTTGTTTTTAAGATTGCTGTTTAAAAGGCAAAAATGTTGTGTCATTGTTTTTACTTTCAATTATACTTATAAAATTTTTAAAGAACGTATATATATTTTTTTTAATTTAATGTAAAGAAAATCAAGATTTGCTTTCTTATGGTTTCACTATCTTTATAATAATTCAAAATAAATAATAATAATAATAATAAAATATTCGATTACAGGTTCGAAATGAATATAAGAAAATTTTCGAATTGAATATGTTATTAAAAAGCATCAGAACAATCTTAAAAAAAAAAAAAAATTACAGAGTTCCAAACGATTTTCTTTTCTTGAAAAATCTCGTTTTCACTTTGAAATAAAATCGTCTTTTGCTTTCAACAAACGATGTCTTAAAAGCAATTTTATATTACTTAATTATTAGTTATAAAAAATTCTTATATATTATCTATAAAATATATATAATATAAAATATAAATATATTATGTATAAAAAATTCGTGAAAGAAATATAAAAAAAAAATGCACGTGAAAGAAATTTTTGTCTTTTTGCTTCACCAGATGATTTTTAGAACAATTTTACAACACATTTTTTTTCTCAATTTTTTTACTAAATTATTTTATAAATAAATATTATGCATAAAAAGCTCATAAGCGAAACAAAAATTGAAAGTGATCAAGGACACGAAAACTCCTTTTCCTCAAAACAATACCCATAACTTTTTAGATAATTATTATAATTAAAAAAAATATTCTCTTGAAATTTGAAACGGATGCATTTAATTAATAGTTAATAACCCTATTAATATATTAAATGAAAATATGAAGTACTGTAACGCTTCTTTATCTCTCATATCATTACCTAACATAAATTTAGATCCACTCTCTATCTCACAACTTGCATCACTTCTCTTCAAAAGGAACCAATTTTTATTCCAAAATCAAAGTCTGCGTTACCTAACGCATCCCTTTTCCTTATTCTTTCGAGTAAATTCCACACCGTGAAATTCCTGCCCTCCAAACGATTTTAACTGGGGCGCGAGGGAAGGAGGACCGCCCCTGATCGAATGAAAATACTTTTGAAACGCGAATCCCCTTCTAAAAGGAGAAGAAAGGGGGGGGGAGATATCCCTAAACACACTTAATCACATATCCCCATCGCCGGTTGCATGTTAGCCCAGTAAAAAGGGGGTGGGGGTTAGGGGGTGCCTCTCTCCTATTGGTCAAGACAGCGGCAACAAAAAGAATTCCGCCTTTGCCGTATCGTAATTACCGTACAGTAGCGAAGTAGCGTTTAAAAATAAAATCTTTTGCTAATAAATATCACAGATGCGAGAGAATTTTCGTTAATAATTTAGATTGCGCGGTTCTGGCAAACGCATTTTAAACGCCCTCCGCGTGATGTTCGAGAGAGGGGGATTTTTTGAAAATATCGTTTGCAGAGCAAAATGGAAATTGAATTTTAGCGATGGATTGTTGGAAAAATATGATTTATGGTGAGAGGTTTGTCTGTTGCCATGGTAACCGGGGGGGGAATTAAGTTTGGGTTATCGGTTACATATGGTAATGCACGGATAATACGTTTCAATAATTTTATTTTCTTATGAATGCAGGCATTTGAAGAAATATTGAAATGCCTGTTTCAATATATTTATCCTTAACTGAAGTGGGCCATCCATTTCTTATAACTGCTACTTGTACAAGTGGACGAATTCGACCCTACTATATTTTTAATTAGTTCTTTATTATTGATGAATATCATTATTCTGATAATAAATGGACAAAAAATACATTATTAGGATACAAATTGGATAAAAATTGAAATTAGGCTTAAAATTTCATTAGGATGAACAAATCAAATGGTAAAAATATGGTAATTCGGAAGTGGAGTTGTGCTCTTAATATGAATATTATAGGGATATTAATACTGATATGATATTAGTGATGAATATTATAGGGATATTAATGTTAAACATTATAGGATATCAATGATGATATTCACCCAAAATATTTCAAAACAGTCCGGTCAAAGAAATATACTTACTTTAAAGATAATACAATTGTTTCTAAAGGCGAGAAAAATAATTGCGTAACAGAATAAATTTGAGAGAATTCATATCTACCATAAAGGAACCCGTTAGTATTTTGTTATATAACATTCATATTTATTCTAAAATGCAATTACAATCAAAAGAAATTAATTTAAGCTGAAAAATTTAAAAATTCTACGCTTTATCTTTTGTACTATATATCCTCTTTAAATAAAGCATATCGGAATAAATGTTATCTATTTAGCTTTTCCTGAAAAAAAAAAAAAAAATTAAACAGAAGGTCTTTATCTAAACAAATAAATGTCTATATAGATAATTATCTGCCTACCAAGATACTACTACATTTCCACCACACCATATCATATCACTGTGCCTAAAACTGAGTTGTCCCTTTACAGTTTGGGAAGGATGTGGGTAAGAAGAAGTCTGATTGGGATCTGTGACGCTCTACGGTTCTATGAGACCGGGACCTACGGTTTAAAGTGGATTCCGAAACATTGCAATCGCCCATGGCACTGCCGGGACTCAAAGAAAGATTATGCTATTGACCGAACTTCTGCATGAATCTGAACTCTGACATTTGAACAGAGCTATGTAAACTATTATCCTTGCTCATCATGAAATTCCTTGTTTAAAACTTCTAAAAGTATAGAACCAAAATGCAATGGCGAATGCACTTAGAATAGAATTTTCTTTTCACTAGAATGCCTTTTCTGTAAAATTGCAAATCCTTTATGCACTTAAATTATGCGAAAGAGAACAAGGCTCGAGATGTTCTTTTTGGTTTTGCATGGAATTTCATTTCATTTGCATGTGTTACTGTTGATGACTACATTCTATGTACCAGCGAAATGGAAATAGTCTGTCAGTTTATTGCCAGCTTATTTATTGAATTTTTCGGTATAAATATAATAGTAATAATAATAAAATTTTGTTAAAAATTCTTTGCTTCACCTTATATATCTTTAAAGAGTTCATTGAATATTTTGAGAAAAGTATCCGACATTCTGCTCAAACCACTAAATAAGTATAAAACAGTATTACGTTACTGAACGAATTTAAGATTCGATTCAAATTCTGATTAGCTGAACGAATTCAAAATTTTAGCGAGTTGTCTAATTTTTATAATAATATTAATAAATTGCCTGAAGTTTTCAAAGAAATAACTAATTATTTAATATTTTACAAAAAAGTTAGTTGTTCTTAAAAAGTTCATTGAATTATCAATCATATATCATATTTGAACAACATTTTACAATCATATAAATCATATTTGAACAACAAGTATTAAAAGATTTCCATAGTTTTCAATAATGTCAATTTGTCTTTTCCATTTTCGTGCATTAAAATTTTTTTAGTATGAAAAATCAATCATGAGTAGAAAAACCTTTAAACACGATTCAAAATAGAAACAATAAACGCAAGCGATAACGCCATCAGGAACAACGTATTAGTCTGGAAATGCTTTGGTCATATAAAAGGATGAAATACATTGTGAATAGTATCTCATAACGAGATACATCATCAAATTTCATTCGTAAATACATTAAAAATTATGGGTCTGATCGAGTGATTTAAACAAAAATAAGGTTCTATTTAACTATTAATTGAAAAATAAATTGTGAGAATTTTTTCATAATTTTTCTCTAATAATCAGATATAAAATAATAAAATTTGAGAAAAAATTGAATTTCTAAATGTAATAATTTTAGGAAATACATAGTAAGAAATTGCCTTTTCGGAATATAAAAAGAGAATGGTAATAGTTGTAGTTCCTTGTACAGAAATTGTCATAATTTATCTAATTTTGTCAATTTAAAAATTTATCTATGTTTTTAATTAAAAATTTATCAATTTTATCTAAAATTCCTCTTATTTTTCAGAGTATTAACATTAAAAATATGTATTTATGTATTTAATGTATTTAAATATTGTTTAATATTGATGTTAATATATTTTACTTACTATTTTTCATATTATGTTAAATAAATCTTCCAAATGACTTTAAAATATGACGAAATAGCATAAAATATAATTTTTTTTAAAAATATATTTAAAAAAAAAAAAATATTAGATAAATTTCATGAAGAAAGTTCATTAAAAAAAAATACTAGTTTTATAACGAATAACAAAATAAATTCTCTCCTTTTATTTACTTCATTTGCCATTTCTGATGTGCATTAAATTTGGATCAAATTCCACACAAACAAGATTGAGTGTTGTAAGAACAGTAATATGATAATCCATAATCGCACAACAAATGACATCAAAAAATACCTAAAAGATAATGCATTACAGAATTCTTCTATGGTGGTCATTTGGAAATAAAAAAATAAAAATCGGCTTTTCAGAAATTGTCATTTGTTACATTATTTATATCTTGGGAAATAAACATATATAAAGAATATATAAAGAATAAAATTTTCATGATGTTTCTGAATCTATAAATAACAAAAATTTCGAAATGGACTTTTTCCTCCATATACAATTCGGCACAACATATTTTTAAAAAAAATAAATAAAAATAAAAAAATCAATTTGAATGGATGCCATTCGGAAAAAATAAACACTCATTCACAGCTGACTTGCTACCAAGTAAGTGAGCTCTACACAATCTGCCCCATATCGCAAACAACTCAAATATAATTGATTGCTTACAGTTCCGCTAGACGAAACAACTCAACCCGACATCAGACGATAAATCTCGACAAAAATGGCGACACCAGATTCTCACTCAAATCAACGCCATTTCGAGCAGAAGTTTGTTCTCTCTCCCCTCGATAAAAGTAAACCCCTGGCGATAAGTGAACTCGAAACGTAAGTTTAAAAAAAAAAAAAAAAAAGAACAAAAATAAGAATAAACAAAGAACAAAAATGGAATCGGAAACATTCGACAAAGAACAGTTCTTAATGCAAAACAGCTACAGAAACGATTTCGATTCTTTATGTTAAACGAAATCTGCAGAAAAGAAAAGAATATTCGAAATGAGCAGCTGCCGAGTGTCAACGATTCCGATTCCTTATGTTAAACAGAATCGATAAGAGACTGGGGAAATAAAAAGAAGAAACTTTTTACAGATTCAAAATAGCGTGAGAAATGAATACATTAACTCAAGAAATTTCTCTCCCTAAGGAAAAGAGGCTGATTTATATGCATTTTTTATTTTTTAAGAACTTTTGAAATAAAATTGCCAAACAGCTCTTAAAAAAAAAAATAAATAAATATTCGATTTAAAACAAAATGTGTTCTACTAAGGAAATACTCCAGATTCTTCCGAACGAACTGCAACCGTCTCGTCTGTTAAATTATTCTACTCAAAAGTTTTATATTCGCCGACAGAACCAGTGACAGGTGAGCAGAGAATTCTCGAGTTTTTATTATTAGCTTTCAAATCTAAATTTGGTTTATTAAGCTTCGAAATTTTCGTACTCAGTTTTATAAAATAGCATTAGATATTAATTATTATTAGGCAAACTAGGAATACGAGTAGAGTTAAATTACAATGTAGAGAAATGAATTGTTAAATTTCAGACAGCCGCTGCATCGGAGAAAGCGTAACAAGTAAAATCAACAATTAATGGACAGTTTCGAATTCTTTTCGCTGTTTTGATAATTTATATCATCAGAATTTAAACAAACATGATTATTTTATAATTTTTAATGTAATTATTTTTCTAACACACTTGTCACATTTGAAAACAGAAATGAATCCTATAACAATTGTCTCGCTAGATGAACAATAGTCAACTGTTTTACCAAATGACATATCCTCTCTGTTCTGATATTAATTCTTACGAATAATAATTAAAAGTGAATCATTGGCAATTGCAGCTGTAAGTTAGGTTACATAGCAAAATGGCGAAAACCTTCCATCAAAAGCAATGCTTCATCTGTCAACTATTTTGACACATCTTCATTTTTAGTAGTTTTATGATGAATCACAAAAAGTAAACTTTCTCTTTTTTTTTTTTTTTTTTTACTTCATTTGAAATATCTTATGTGCATTAAATTTGGCTCAAATTTCAAGATTGAGTGTTGTAAAAACAGTAATATGATAATCTATAATCGTACAACAAATGACATCTAAAAATATCTAAAAGATCATGCATTACTCAAATATTATGAATTATTTTATGGTAGTCATTTGAAACAACAAAACAACAAAAAAAATCCGGTTTTTCAGAAATTGTCATTTTTTATATTTATATCATGGGAAATAAACACAGAATAAATTTTTATGTTGTTTCTGAATCTATAAATAACAAAAATTTCAAAATGGGACTTTTTCCCCCATATACAATTCAGCACAACATATTAAAAAAAAAAAAATAAAATAAATAAATCAATTTGAATGAATATCCGGAAAAATAAACACTCATTCACAGCCGACTTGCTACCAAGTAAGTGAGCTCTATACAATCTGCCCCATAACGCAAACAACTCAAACATAATTGATTGCTTACTGTTCCACTGACGAAACATCTCAACCCGACATCAGACGATAAATCTCGACAAAATGGCGGCACCAGATTCTCACTCAAATCAACGCCATTTCGAGCAGAAGTTTGTTCTCTCTCTCCCTCGATAAAAAGTAAACCCCTGGCAATAAGTGAACTCGAAACGAAAGTTTAAAAAAAAAAAAAAGAACAAAAAAGAACAAAAAAATGAAAAATCGGAAACATCAGACGAAGAACAGTTCTTAATGCAAAACAGCTGCAGAAACGATTTCGATTCTTTATGTTAAACAAAATCTGCAGAAAAAAAAAAGAATATTCGAAATGAGCAGCTGCCGAGTGTCAACGATTCCGATTCCTTATGTTAAACAGAATCGATAAGAGACTGGGGAAATAAAAAAGAAGAAACTTTTACAGATTCAAAATAGCGTGAGAAATGAATACATTAACTCAGAAATTTCTCCCTAAGGAAAAGAGACTGATTTATATGCATGATTTTTTATTTTTAAAGTGAACTTTTTGAAATAAAATTGCCGGCAGCTTTTAAAAAATAAATAAATATTCGATTTAAAACAAATGTGTTCTACTCGCAGGAAATACTCCAGATTCTTCCGAACGAACTGCAACCGTCTCGTCTGTTAAATTATTCCACTCAATAAAGTTTTATATTCGCCGACAGAACCACGGGTGAGCAGAGAATTCTCGAGTTTTTATTATTAGCTTTCAAATCTAAATTTGGTTTATTGCTTCCGAAATTTTCGTACTCAGTTTTATAAAATAGCATTAGATATTAATTATTATTAGGCAAACTGGGAATACGAGTAGAGTTAAATTACAATGTAGAGAAATGAATTGTTAAATTTCAGACAGTCGCTGCATCGGAGAAAGCGTAACAAGTAAAATCAACAATTAATGGACAGTTTCTGAATTCTTTCGCTGTTTTGATAATTTATATCATCAGAATTTAAAACAAACATGATCATTTTATAATTTTTAATGTAATTATTTTTCTAACACACTTGTCACATTTGAAAACAGAAATGAATCCTATAACAATTGTCTCGCTACATGAATAATAGTCAACTGTTTTACAAAATGACATATCCTCTCTGTTCCATATTAATTCTACGTGAATAATTAAAAGTGAATCATTGGCAATTGCAGCTGTAAGTTAGGTTACATAGCAAAAATGGCGAAGCCTTCCATCAAAAAACAATGCTTCATCTGTCAACTATTTTGACACATCTTTCATCTTTTAGTAGTTTTATGACGAATCACAAAAAATAAACTTTCTCTTTTTATTTACTTCATTTGAAATATCTCATATGCATTAAATTTGGTTCAAATTTCAAGATTGAGTGTTGTGAAAACAGTAATATGATAATCTATAATCATACAACAAATGACATCTAAAAATATCTAAAAATTATGTATAACTCTAATATTATAGAATTCTTATATGGTAGTTATTTTGGAAACAACAACAACAAAAAAAAAAAAAATCAGTTTTTTAGAAATTGTCATTTGTTACATTATTTATATCTTGGGAACTAAACAAGGAATAAAATTTTCATGATGTTTCTGAATCTATAAATAACAAAAAATTTCAAATGGGATATTTTCCCCATATACAATTCGGTACAGCATATTTTAAAAAAATAAATCAATAAATTTGAATGAATGCCATTCGGAAAAATAAACCCTCATTCACAGACGACTTGCTACCAAGTAAGCGAACTCTACACAATCTGCCCCATAACGCAAACAACTCAAACATAATTGATTGCTTACTGTTCCGCTAGACGAAACATCTCAACCCGACATCAGACGATAAATCTCGACAAAAATGGCGACACCAGATTCTCACCCAAATCAACGCCATTTCGAGCAGAAAGTTTGTTCTCTCTCTTTCGATAAAAAGTAAACCCCTGGCAATAAGTGAACTCGAAACGGAAGTTTAAAAAAAAAATAAATAAAATAAAATAAAAAAATTTTTAAAAATGGAATCAGAAACATTCGACAAAGAACAGTTCTTAATGCAAAACAGCTGCAGAAACGATTTCGATTCTTTATGTTAAACAAAATCTGCAGAAAAAAAAAAAAAGAATATTTGAAATGAGTAGCTGCCGAGTGTCAACGATTCCGATTCCTTATGTTAAACAGAATCGATAAGAGACTGGGGAAATAAAAAAAGAAACTTTTACAGATTCAAAATAGCGTGAGAAATGAATACATTAACTCAGAAATTTCTCTCCCAAGGAAAAGAGAATGATTTATATGCATGATTTTTTATTTTTAAAGTGAACTTTTTGAAATAAAATTGCCGGCAGCTTTTAAAAAGAAATAAATATTCGATTTAAAACAAATGTGTTCTACTCGCAGGAAATATTCCAGATTCTTCCAAACGAACTGCAACCCTCTCTTCTGTTAAATTATTCCACTCAATATAGTTTTATATTCGCCGACAGAACTCATGGCTGAGCAGAGAATTCTCGAGTTTTTATTATTAGCTTTCAAATCTAAATTTGGTTTATTGCTTCAGAAATATTCGTGCTCAATTTCATAAAATTTTTTAAGCACTGCATTAGATATTAATTATTGCTAGGCAAACGTAGTGAGCTAGAATACGAGTCGAGTTAGATTACAATGTAGAGAAATGAATTGTTAAATTTGAGACAGCAGCTGTATTTTTTTTGTGAAAGCGCAACACGTAAAATCAACAATTAATGGGCAGTTTCTGAATTCTTTCGCTGCTTTGATAATTTATATCATCAGAATTTAAAACAAACATTATTATTTTATACTTCTTAATGTAATTGTTTTTCTAAGAAACTTGTCGAAAATCTAAAAATGAATAGATGAATAATAGTCTCTTGTTTATAAAATGATATACTCCGTCCGTCCTTTAATAATAGTGACAAATGAATGTTTAACTGGGTATGATTGGCGATTGCAGCTGTAAGTTTTGATGTCAAAATTGCGAAGTTTTCCATCAAAAGCGATGTTTCAACTGTCATCTATTTTGACACATCTTTCAATTTGTAGGCTAATCTGATTATTATAACTGATTTTCTAATTTTATCCTCTGATCGAAATCAATTGTTTTATTTCAGTTGAACTATCAACCCATCATATAAGTAAGGTACAAAAAAGAAAGGTTTTGGTACTGCGGTTGCTCACAGTCCTTGATATATCAAAATAAAAATGAAACATTATGTTAGCTGAAAATAATTAAGTGCAATAGAATGATCCTATTAAGAATTTGGAAACGTTATTCCGAAAATTATTGCCAAGGTGAATCTTACACTAATGATGATTCTTTGAAAAACAAAACTGAGGACGTCTGTGCCTTAATAATAGCGACAAGTGAATAATTAACTGGGAATTGTTTGTGATTGCAGCTGCAAGTTATGTTGTAGCTCAAAATTGCGAAGCCTTCCATCAAAAGCAATGTTTCATCTGTCATCTATTTTGACACATCTTTCAATTTGTAAGCTTACCTGATTATTATAACTAATCATCTAATTTTATACCGATGAAATCAATTGTTTTATTTCAGTTGAACTATCAACCCATCATATAAGTAAGGTTTTTGGGTTTCGAAATTAATTGTTTTATTTGAGTTTAATATAAAGCCATTGTAAAAGTAAGAAGGAAAAAAAGAGCGTTTTCAAACGAAGATCGAGTTACGATGCTCTTGTTCTGATGTATTCAACCAACCTACAACCAAACAGAAAAGTTGCAGAAATGCTTTTAGCTGCAAAACAATTTAAGTGCAACAGAATCAAGAAGTTGGAATCGACAAAGTGAAGTTTAATTGTCAAAGTGAATTTTATGTTAAAAAGTTCACTTTTGAAAAAAAAAAAAAAAAAAAAGAGAGACAGAAAAACAGCGAACATTAATGTAAAGATTATGGAATAGAAAAACTTGAAAGACATATTCCTCTTAACAAAAGAGCCACCATAAGATCTCACGCTATTCAAGTTCGCAAATCTACATTATTCTGGAGTTTGAAAAAGAAATCCATAAAACAAGAAACTTCATTTTAAGCTCATGCATATAGGAAAATCAAAGTTTTTGGCAGCCAAGAGATTTTACCTACAAGTTTAAAATACAGTCACGAAATGATTGAAAAATCCAGAAACTCACTGAACACTCAAAATAAAAACTAGAGTAAATTTTTTAATTTAAGCCTCAACTCAAATAATTAATTTCATCAACTGCTACTATTATTTTTAGGCAGAGGGAATATTTTAATTGGTAGATATACTATAAATTGATTTAAACCAAATTTTTAGTATTTTTAAATTATAGCGCTAAACTGATTCGTTAGTTAGAATTTACTTTTTTTTTTTCTTTGTGCTAATAAAAATAAATATTTTCGGTGTTTTTTTTTTTTCGTGCAACACGCAAATGCGTGCCGCTATCCCTAAACCTCCTCACGTAATCAACGGTCGATGGGGTTCGTGGTATTATACATCAGTGGAACATGAGAGTCACCGACATACAGAAGACAAGAAAAAAGTCACGGAATCACCAGGGACGAAAGAAAACAAAAGCCACGAAAATAATAAAATTTCAGAATTTGTTCGAAATAAATAAATTCGAATTATGTTAATCTTTAATACAAGATCAGCTATTATAATTTTTTTTTTAATTCATGAAAGAATACTAGATATTTTAATCAACAATATTTGAATCTAAAGCTAATTTTAAATTTATAATAGAATAATATTTTAAAAATAGAACAAACTTTTTTTTTTTCCTACATCAAACTGTAGCGATATTCGCCCTAAGAACTCTAGCAGCTCAATAAAATTTATCCTTGGTAAAGTTGTCAGAATTAAAAGTCATAAAATCAAGTGCAGCGCATGTTGTCAAACGTAGAAAATCCATGGCTTCACTTGACGAGTACAGACATCATGAGTAGCTACACCCATGCGGTGCAAATGTTTATTAAGAAAATCATGTCCTGTCGAGAGTCGGAGATTTGCTGTAAAAACTGCACGGGCATGTCCCTTGGGATGGGTGATGAAACCATTATATTCCACGTTTTATCAGTTGAAAGGAGTTTGTTTCAAGGGTCTGTCTATTTTCTTCTTTACCTCAAAACTAAACGGAGGAAAGGATAAAGGAAATGGTGGATGTGGTAACCTACAACCCTTTTGGCCAACAGATCGGCCTTTTCATTTCCAGGCACCCCGCAATGGCTGGGAATACACTGAAAACAATCTCCCAGCCAGAAACAATTGCATTGGACAGATTTATCTCAGCCTCTTCAACAAGGAAGCAATCACTAGGTGTACAGGAGACAGTTGCCAAGATTGCAGGTTGGAAGTCAATAAAGATAACTACTTTTATTAAGATGAGTAGTTATTCCAAGAAGGTTTAAAATTGCATTCCTTATATCAAAAATCTCAGCATCAAAATCGGAGGCATTAAGACAAACTGTTAATTGTTACACTACACAATTAATTAAAATGTTTTAATTTTAAATACCATTTATGACAATCTGAATTTTTAAATTTTAATGGGTTTTTTTTTTCCAAAATTATTAGCTTAACAAATTTTCTTTTATGTTTAATGTCTATATCATAAAAATTTACTTTTCTATTTTCTGCAGCATTTGTTCTGAAAGATACTTAAAAATTTTTCTATTAAATACAAGCAATTCTACAATTTAACAGCAAAAAAAAATTTCAACGAATGTGTTACTATTATTTATTGTTTTTTATAAAATTAATTGTTTTTAAAGAACGCCATGTGATCATTTTTTATATTAGCATCATTTTATATTCATAAAAATTATTTAATGCATAAGCCATTATAATAATACTTTATTTCAATTCCTTCTATTAGCTCACAATATGATATCCCCATAAAACGTATAATTTAAAAAAAAAATTTAACACATAAAAATTAATTCAATTTTTAAAAATATCAAGAAAAATAATTTTCTAAGCAATTATTTAATCCATAAGCCATTATAATAATCCTTTATTTCAATTCCTTCTATTAGCTCACACTCTCCCTATATATATCTTGTTCAAATTTTCAATCGTTCATAAAATACTTTTTATTCATCCACTCAAGTTCAAATACATTTTTTTAACTTGTAGTGGATGACACTGGATGTTAATACAGTTATTTCAAATATTAATTCAGTAATTAAATTTAATTAATTAAATTTTTAGTTTTTTAGATTTAAGTTGCATAAAAAAATTAAATTATGAATGAAAATTATTTATAAAGGACTTTCTGCAATAGAGTGAAAAAAAGTAGGAATTGACTTAAAAATTTTTTTATATTACTTGTGTATATTATATTATTATTATTATCTTAATAATAATAATAATAATAATAATAATATAACCTATTATTTAATACTCCTTTGTTAGCTCAAAAAACGAACTCATTTTTTATAGTTATATTACACTTGGACATGCACCGGAAGAAGAAAAAAAAAAAAGGGGGAATGACCTATTAACTGATCGATTGCAGAACATTGCCACAACTCAAACCATTAACATTTCCTGATCAAAATCCCATCCCCAAATCCACCCCATACATATTAAGCAAACGATTCTCCAGGGCATGACGAGGATGCCAAAGCGTTCTTTTATTATTATTATTTGTCCTTTCTGACCAAACGATAATACGGCGGGAAATAGGAATAGTCAGTAACCACACGAAGAAAGAGAAAAAAAAAAAAAGATCGTTTGGACTTTTCCGCGCAAACGATTCGCTATCTCTGAATTTGTTTGTGGCCCATTGTGATTCACGGGATGTGTGCAAAAGATCCGATTCGAACACTGTGCAAAAGTCCTTTTTATTGGAGTCCTGATCCAATAGAGGGGTGGGACGTGACCAGACGGTGTTATGGAGTCGTCGGGACGAGGGAGGTCAAACAGGCGATTGGCGGCATGGAAGACAGGGAGTGTGGCCATTCCATATTATTCACGATATATTGTGAATAATATTGAATGGTCACTTAGGTAATTCCATTCACATTCCACTTTATATAATTGTTTAAAGTTCAGCACTTTTGAACACAAGAACGCTATCTGTTTTTAAAAAATGGGAAAACAAATTGTTCTTTTTAAGCCGATAGGCGGCCTTATGGCCAAGTGGCTAGCTCTCTGGCCTTTGATACCACAGGCTTCAGGTTTGAAACCTGGCGGTGGTATGGATGTTTGTGGATTGTTCGGAATCCACGTTAAACTGCAGGTCCCCGTCTGTTTAGCCTGTTTAGATGACAGTAGAGCGACAAATTAAACGTTTTTAAGCCGACAAAACTCCTATGCAACACATAATTGTCCATTGTTCCAGCTCGTTGTGCCCCTCATTATAAAACTACATCAACATTTTGTTTAGTTTGTCGCCCTACGGTCATCTTGTGCACGCAAGGGCTAAACAGACCGACATCTACGGTCCGAACCACTCACAAAACATCCATGCCACCGCCAATATTCGAACCTGAAGCCTGTGGTACTAAAGACCAGAGCGTTAGCCACTTGGCCACCAGGCCACCATCAACAGCCTAGAAAAAAATAATAGAGAACTACACCATTATAGAATTGCTTGAAACAAGTTGTTTCAAGGAGAAATAACATAGCAGATTCACATTATGAATCTGCACAAATAGCTCATCGGCTAGGCACGTGTTTTGTTTCTACTGCTTATCTTAAATTATTTATTTTGGTTTTTCTTACATATTATAAAGTCATTCTATGAAATCAAGATATTTAGACAAAAAAAAAAAAAAAAAAAAAATGCGTATGTATGCCTGCATTTCCATGAGACCTGATGACCAATTGGCTAGCGCTCTGGGCTTTAGTTCTTCTGGCCTTTGGTTTGGCCACAGGCTTCAGGAGTCCCGGCTGTGGCATGGATGTTTAAAGTGAATTCCGAACCACTTCACACAAACTGTAGGTACCGATCTGTTTAACCCTCGTGTGCACAAAATCACCTTAATGCGATAAACCAAACCAAACCATGTCCATATCTCCATTTCTTTTGAGGTTTTACGTAATGTCTAAATAAAATAATTTTTAAAAATATAATAATAATGTACTGGGCATATTATGTATGTACCTGTATGTATTATATACAGGTTAAATTTATAATTCAATGTAAGAACATAACGCGCAATAACAGTCTTAAGAAATAGAGAGAATTATCCGAACGATTTTGTTTTCTTGAAAAATCTCGTTGTCACTTTAAAAATAAAATTGTCTTTGCTTTCACCGGACGATCTTTCAAGAACAATTTTATATTATTTAATTATTAGCTCAGGAAAAAAATTTAAATAAATATTATTTATAAAAACCCGTGAATGAAATATAAAAAAAAAAAATGCAGGTGGAAGAAATTTAAATAAACCAATAAGAATAGCTGCCGAAAGAAATTTTAAAAAATTATTGTTGTTGTGACTAATCCTCAGTGTGAGGCAGTCTAGGATGAACACCTCATGACTAACGGGTGTTCATTTGTATAGAGGGAAAGGGGCAGTTTTTGTTGATGGAGCACCCATAGGTAGAAGTCTGGCTTGGCTCCGAGTCGCTAAAAAAGGAGAGTAGTGTCTTCCAGAGAGGAGTTTGAGGGCGGACTACCCCATATTTATGTAACGTATTGGAGAAAACCCGGAAAACTCCAACCAGGTAGTCCGATTCACGAGGCAAGATGCTGAACATCACATACACCATCGAGGCTCCTCGTTTTTTGAAATAGTGTGTGCAACCAAGCCGCCAGCGGATGGAACCTCTGTCCTTATTCTCACCAGCGGCGCACGTTGTCACTGAGCCACGAGTCGGACTTAAAAAAAAAAAATTAGCCAATAAGAAAAGTTGAAAGTAGCCAAGAACACCAAAAAATTGATCAATGGAAACGAATAATTCCGCTATCGAAAACAATACTCATATATTTATGTGTCAAATAGTATTATTTTGTCAGAAAATTTCGCAACACAACGATTAGTCACTTCAACTGCAAATAATATCCAATTCAGTAACAATAAGGACTTAACTTCTGAGCAAAAAAAAAAAACGAAACTCGGCAACTTGGAGAATTGCGCGAGATATACTTCCCTCTCCAGGTGAGAATCTGACCATTTATTCTGAACACCACATGGGGCGTTCCTGCCAGTGTGTAGGAAGAATCATAATTTTGTTGTTGTAACTAATCCCCCTGATGCAGGAAAGCCTACACCAGGCAGGCCATAGTGCGTTGTCACGACAGGCGACTGGTCCATGGCTAAGGGGTAATGTGCAGCTTAACTTTTTAGCGAGGAACCACGAGAGCTGAAGACTGACTCAATCTCAAGACAACGCTCTACGATCCTATTAGACCGGGACCTACGGTTAAAGTGGATTCCAAACCACTACAAACATCCATGGCACAGCCTTGACTCGAACGCGAAACCTGCGGCACCGAGCGCCAGCGCACTAGATACTCGGAAGCATGGTTTCAATACTTAATTTTTAACAAAAGGTTCAAAGGCGAATGCTTTTTAATGTTTGCCGAAGAATTTGCGAATGCTTTCTTGTTATAGAACACTAAAATATTCCTTCTTCCGAGAACTATGCGATTCAGTTGAACGTTATGGCGAAGACTCACTCAACTCGAACGCCGCTCACTCGTCACAATTCGCAACAATCTCGTCTTCAACGATTCAGCCATCAATGCTGATGCAGCCATTACACCCCGAGGGCATGGAGGGGGACAGGCACTAATTCCTCCTGATTGGTGCATCCCTCGTGGCGAAACGCTCCTCTAATGGACGGTGCTCGATCACGTGGGCCACTATAGAACATTCGAATAATTTACTCTGGAGTTCCAAATGGAGCGCGCGCTGCGTTATTAAATCAAGCGACTCCCCAGCACTTGAGGGATCCGGACGTGGAATGGGGTGCAGGGCAGAGTAGGTTGTGTGTGGGTGGATTATACAGATATATTATGGCTAAAGGTCTGGTATTTCGGAGAACGCCTGATTCAGTTGTAAATCTAAATTAAATGGCAGATTTAATTCACTTTACGACCTTTTACCCTAACATGGTGTGTTTTTTGTGGGGGAGGAGGTTTAAAAAGCTTTTTACAGGATTTTGGATCACCCTAGACCAATAGAATATCCGAAATTAGGGAACTTAGTAAAAGAAAACCGAATCGGAAGTTAGTTGTTAGGCCAGGCATGGGCATGACATATTCCTTCCGTTGAGTTCGAAGTTTGGTTCGGTTTGTCGCTCTAAGGTCATCTTGTGCCCACAAGGGCTGAACAGACAGGGACCTACAGTTTGAAGTAGATTCCGAACCACTCCCAAACATCCATGCCACCGTCAGAATTCGAATCTGAAGCCTGTGATACCAAGGGCCAGAGCACAAGCCACTTGGCCACCAGGCCGAATTGAGTTCGAAGAGATGATTGCAAGCCAACAGATGTCATGCCATCCCTGAGGGTTTCATCCATAGAGTAGCAATGAATATAGAGAGCATCTCCCTATTGTAAAAAGGAACAAAAAGGTTAGGGGGGCAAACATCTCCCATCCTTTTCGTACTACAGTTGGCGCTGCATCGCCCCTTGGCTCCATTTTCCCTGCGCGCATTTATTTAGAAAATGTAAGCATGTTATGAAGTGATTCTGAGCATTCCGAGAAATTCTTCTTCTCAAGTAATACATCTATTTAACCAAAGATAAATAGATATAAGAAATGTCGAAAACACATAAAAACACATTAAATGAAATACTGCAGAGCGTAAGTTGGAAAACCAGATAGTAAATGGATGTGATTGGGTTGAGATACTGGAGGCACAAGTTGGAGAACTCACATCTTTATCGATACACGCACAAACAACGCACATGTACAGTTAGATACAAACAATATTCAACATTTAAAGTAAAAAACAGATAATTATAGATTCGTGGTAGGAATCTAATTCTAAACAGAAAAAACTAAATTCGGCTACACGGAGGATTGCGCGAAATATATTCTTCTCCTTGTGAGAATCTGATCATTTTTCCTGAACACCACAGAAAGTGATAATGCCAGTGTGTAGTAGGAAGCATGGTGTTGTTGTTATTGTTGTTACTAATCCCCCTTGTGTAGGAAAGTCTACACTAGGTCCAAAGGACCCCGTCGCAGGGACGTTCATGGCTGCAGTTTCATTTTTAGCGAGGAACCACGAGGGCTGAAGACTGACTCAACCTCAAGACAACGCCTATGATTCTATCAGACTGGGACTGGTGGATTCCAAAGTGCTCCAAGTGTCCATGGCACCACCGGGACTTCGAACCCAACAACTACGGCGCAAGAGCGCTAGACACTCCGGAAGCATGGTTACAATACTTAATATTCAGCAAAACGTGCAAAAAACAAAAAGGTTGTTCATATGTACATATTTCAATTATGAGCTGGGCCCCCCAGCCCCCCACGTGGATGTGTACCTATATATATATATATATATATATATATATATATATACATACATATAATATAAAATAATTAAAACTTGTAAAGCTTTTTGTGAACTATCATTATCTCTTCAAACATTCGCAAACTACTTTGATCTAATGAGGAGAAAAAAAAAACATTTTTGTTTGAAGACTTAAAAAAGACATTTTTAAAAAATAATTAGTCTTTAATAAAACTATATTTTGATTTCTTGACCTTTTCACTTCAAGTCAAAACGAATTTCCACTTAGAGGCCTTTTAACTTATCCTAAAGTAAAAATCTACATTTTTTTCCACGTTAAAAAAAAAAAAAAAAAAAAAGTTTAAAAGGAGTATTTTTTTTTTCTTTGATACTTCTTTTTGGCAACAGTGTTGAAGTGAAGATAGCCTAACGATAAAGGAGGCTTTCAAAAAAGGTGATACCAGCAAAAAGAGAGAAAAAAAAATAATAATAACACCTCATTATCAAGTCTTAAAAGTTTATCCATAAGTACTTTCTATCAAAACTTTTTTTTTTTTTTTTTTTTTTTTTTTGGTAGGAAGCTGGCTATTTTTGTTTCCTCTTTCATCAAAGAACACAGTTTGCTTTTGGTAAATGGTTGTTAATCATATTTAGCAGCCATTTACACCTTTTCATGATTTTGATTTAGATTTTTTTCTCTTTAGTTGATCGTTTAGAGGGAGGTAAAAAACGTCGCCAAAGAAGAAAAATAATTCAAAGAACTGCGAAATAGAAGAATCCCAAATAATTAACGATGCTTAGAGGAGGGTCATTTAACTTGGAGAGGGTGTTCTAAGAAAAATTTTACCAGAAAAAAATTGTTTGAAAAAAGAAAAAAAAAGTCTGTTTTATTTAATTCTTTCATTTCTTATGATTCAATTTAGTTGTTAGATTATTTTGAGTGTTTGGTTACTATTTTCTTTTTCGACTATGAGGTAAGATGTCAAGTTAAATAATAAAAACTATCCATAAAAATAAAAAAAGAAATAAAAATAAAGTTATCACAATTTGCATGGGAAAAAAACATATTAACAATATATTTTAGAAAATTATTTTTGGTAATTATTTTCATTAATTCTGAAATTTGTTGTAGTGTATAAAAAAAAAAGTAAAATTCTTTTAACAAATACTCATTTTCTGTTTTTCACTAAACTGATAAAAAATATAATTACCATTAAAAACCTTTTACTGCATTAAGAAAAAAATGTATTGCATTATGTATCCGTAATAAGTACCGTAACCTTTTACATGGCGGTAAATTTTCAGTGCTATGACAGGATAAACATAAAATAGTACAAAAGTAGTACTAAATTACTAGCAGTTATATAATATTATAGTTCTATATATATTTTTTTCTTTTGCTACTATTAATACGGGACAAATTAAATTCAAACTTTATCAAATTAATTTCATCAACTGCTACTATAATTATGGGGCAAATTAATTTCATCAATTATTACTACAATTACGTCTAAAATTAAATTCATCAATGGCTGTTATTATAATGGGACAAATTGAATTCCTCAACTGCTACTATTATTATGAAGCAAATTAAGTTCTTAAACAATGATATTATTATGGGACACATTAAATTCATCATATCCTGCCGTTAATATGGGACAAACTAAATTTGTCATATGCTACTATTATTATGAAACAAATGAAATTCCTCAAATGTCAATATTATTAAATGACACATTAGATTCATCAATTGCTACTACAATCATGGGACAAATTAAATTCATCAACTGTTGCTATTATTACGTTGCTCATTATTTTATTATGGGACAGATTAAATTCTACTATTGTTATGAGGTAAATTAAATTCGTAAAATGTTGATATTATTATGGGACAAATTCAATTCCTCATTTGCTACAATTATTATGGAACAAATTCAATTTGGCAAATGCTACTATTATTATGGGATACATTAAATTCATCAATGGCTACTATGATTATGGGATAAATTGCATTCCTCAACTGCCGTTATTATTATGGGGACAGAGTGAGTGTTAGATATCTCGAAAACCATTAGACTAAAGATGCAGGGAAAAGGTAAACAGCAAACAAATCCGACATATTTCGCCCCGAATATTTCGTTACACCCAATATCCGCCGCAAACTGCCATCCAGGATGCATGACGCAAGAAAGAAAAACGCGCCAGTAAGAACGAGAGATGCGCTGGCATTAGAAGGACGGCATCCGCTAAGCCCATACATATATTCATGCCCCCACAAATGTTTTACTTTATTCATCTCCAGATCTATGCAATAAGCAGAAAGGCAGAATATGCGCCGGCTCGCAACAAAACAGGATAGTATTCACGCGCAGAGCCGTATTTCTTTGTGATAAAATACTTGCGAATCTACGTATACACATAAAAAAGAAAATTATTTGTATCGTTTATGCTTAAAATAAAGGGATTAATTCTTATGAAATTCGGTATAAAATTTACTCAATACCACTAGCTATAAAATAAAAATGATATAGTCATTAAAGTTACTTAAGTTATTAAAATAATGATGTTGCATTCTATTTTAAGGATCCCCATTTCGCCAAATCGCCAAATGGGCGATAATTTACAAAGCTTGCTCTTGCTTATAGATGCTTGCTAACATTTTTAGAAAATATAGGTACCTCAAATATCATTTGCAGATAAGCTTCTTTTTTGTTGTTGTTGTTCTTCTAATGCAGCTGGCAAACACTTAGACAAATGTCTTTGGATGCCTTAAGGCAAGCGCTGCACCAACGAGACTCACTTAGCACTACCCAGGAGGTGCGTGTAGCTTGAAAATAAGCTACGGACGCGGAGTAACAATGCCCCCGCAACGCTCTACGATCCTGTTAGACCGAGACCTATGATTTAAAGTGGACTCTGAACCCCTACAAAAAAATATCCATGGCACCTGTTGTACTGGGCGCCACTCGGCCATCAGGCCCCCGTAAATGTCATTATAAACATCTGGAAATTTAATGGTATCAGACGCACAATTCAAAGTCGACAGATATAATAATTTATTTTAAAAAAAAAAAAAACATTTTCAAGAATTATAGACATTTAAAAAAAAAAGTCAATTTTTTTCTTTAACAATAAAATTCACTGAAGCATTTTTTAAAACATAAATAATATTTCGTAAAATTTTAATAAACCTCCAGATGCAAACCTACAAAGAGAACCATTTCTGTTTGCTTTTCAATGGAATTGCAACTCTGTCAACAATTCTGTTATTTGTACAGAGAACTCGGAAATCATATTATTTTTTGTTTGTAAAACATAACGCTTTCATCTACACAAATAAAAGGTTTTTCAGTAAAAGGAAACTGCGCCATAAATTTTTATCCTAAAGATAAATTTTCACAACAGAAAAATATATATATATATATATATATATATAGAAGAAAATGAGACGCATTCGATTTCTATAAACATTCTTATTTTTCACTAAGCCTATTTAAGCAACACTGTGTGGATCGCATGCATATATGAATATTTTTCCCGGGATGACTTATTTTGTGTTTATGATCGAAGAGAAGGCACATATAGCATTGGGTCTCTTCCTTCCTGCGGGGGGATAGATCCTCTGTGTTTGAGAAAACGCTTCTCGTGTCTATATATATCAACAAGGTTTAACATGTCTGCGGAAGGATAGAAAATAATTTCGTGTCTCTTTTTCAATCTATTGTGGGTCGACACAGTTTTATTGCTTTTTTATATAAAAAAATCAATTTCGAACTTTTTATTTTTCATTTCAGAAAAACTTTTCTTTAACCGTCACTGAATAGAATAAAAGCATATCCGTTTCTACCAAGTCTGGAATATTTCCAGGGGCGAAATTAGAAGGAAAATAGCAATAAAAGAACATAACAAGATTAAGGTTATTAAAATAGATAACAGTTTCACTTATATGCGTCAGCTTTTTTTAGTTAGTTACAATTACTAATATTATAGTTGGCGTGTAATATAATTACAAAGTTTTTATTTGTTTCCAAAGGCAAATTTCAGTGAGAAGAAAATAACAATAAAAAAACTTACAAGATACAGAGTTTCACTTATATAAATAAACCTTTTTAGTTACACTCTAACTATAATATTAGTAATTGTAATATAAAGTTTATATTTATATTTATTTTATTTCTACAGGCAAATTTCAGAAAAAAAGTAACAATAAAATAGCATATAAGATACAGAACAGTTTCACTTACATGCGTAAGCTTTTTTTTAGTTATATGCCAATTATATTACCAATAATTATAATGATAATATAATTATAGTTTTTATTTACATTTATTTCATTCTTAATTATAATTATATATTATATATATATATATATATATATATATATATATTTTATATATCTTATATATTATATTTTTTTAAATGTAAGTCTAAAGTAAATTTAATCACTATTTGTATCATAAACATATTATTATAATTTATAATTATATAGAATTATATAAAAAATTGTTATATAGAATTATATATAAAATTATTATATAGAATTACTAGAATTATAATTTAGTATAAATAACTATAATTCAATTTTGTAATCATTTTTTTTTCCTTCATTACTGTTGTTAGTTGAATTTTATAACAGAAAATAAATAGGTAATAAAATAAATAACTAATAAAGTAAATATTTGTTCAAATATAATAAATTACAATCGTAAAAAATAAGAATTGAGGAATATAATAAATTTTAAATGGTTAGTGAAATGTTTTTCGTTGTATCAAGCACATGCCATGAAGTGAATCTTCCCTAATACTATAGGCATATAGTAAATTCAACGATACTCTGGATAAATCCGGGGCCTGCTATGTAACATCCACTTTGTGCCATCGTAATTTAGAACATTATCTTCAAGATGGGAATTTTGTATATAAGTATTTATAGGTTTTTAAATGCGTCCCGACTTCAAAAAGTGTGAGAACTACTAGTTTAAATAAAAATTGTTTACCGATAATGGGCAAGATTTAATAAAAGCTTAAAAAATAAGACAGTCGTGTATGGGGTTTACTGGAAATATTTAAATCTCGTGACAAATACACAAAGTTGAAGTTTAAATTATAATAAAGGCAGAAAACTATCATTTTAAATATCTGGGAAAAAATGCTACTAGATATACAATCCAAAGAAGACCGATACAATAAGTTTATATCTTTTATATTTTTATATCTTTTCTGTAATACTATAACTCAATGAAACATTTTTTAAATGATTGCAATCTCATGAAATATTATTTAACATCCAGATGCAAACTTTCTTAAAAAGAACCATTTCTGCTTGCTTTTCAATGGAATCACAACTCTGTCAACAATTCTGTTATTTGTACAGAGAACTCGGAAATCATATTATTTTTTCTTTGTAAAACATAACGCTTTCATCTACACAAATAAAAGGTTTTTCAGTAAAAGGAAACTACGCCATAAATTTTATCCTAAAGATAAATTTTCACAACAGAAAAATATATATATATATATATATACAGAAGAAAATGAGACGCATTCGATTTCTATAAACATTTTTATTTTTCACTAAGCCTATTTAAGCTACACTGTGAGGATCGCATGCATATATGAATATTTTCCGCGGGATGACTTATTTTGTGTTTATGATCGAAGAGAAGGCACATATAGCATTGGGTCTCTTCCTTCCTGCTGGGGATAGATCCTCTGTTGGAGAAAACTCTTCTCGTGTCTATATATATCAACAAGGTTTAAGATGTCTGCGGGAAGGATAGAAAATAATTTCGTGTCTCTTTTTCAATCTATTGTGGGTTGACACAGTTTTATTATATTTTTAAAGAAAAATCAATTTCGAACATTTTTTTTTCATTCAGGAATACTTTTCTTTAAATATAGTGACTGGATTGAATAAAGAATGTCCGTTTCTACCAAGTGTTGAGCCTGGAAATTTTCCAGAGGCGAAATTAGAAGGAAAGTAACAATAAAAGAACATAATAAGATTACTGTCATGGTTTTTAAAAGATAACATTTATATACATGTTAAAATACAGGCTGTTCATAAAGTCTCTTTACAATTTCAAAAATGTATTACAAAAACAAATGAAAAGATAGATAGGCGAAACTTATTTCAAAAGTCATATATTTAAGTTTTGTTTTTGCCTCATATAATTTTTATTTTACTTAATTCAACTCATTTCTGTATGGGTACCAATCGTTGAACATCAAAAACTCAATTTCTTGCAATGTTCGCTGTACCATACCTTCATCCGGGGGGCATAAGAAGTACTCTTGTACTACCCATTAGAAGTAATCTTGTACTACGCATTAGAAGTACTCTTGTATTTCCTGTACGCAGAACACTTTGCATTTCTACTCTCACCTGGACACCTCTTTATTGTTAGAAAGATAGAGTCAATAGCCCAGAGTTGCTAAGAGTACCTACACTTTAAAGGAATTTGGTATTAGATGTACCCTTGCACTTTTTGTACACTGTACTATTTTCATTTTTTTCTCTTGTCTGGATACCGCTTTAGAGTTGGAGAGATAGAGTCAACAGTCCAATAAGGCAATCCAGAGTTGATGAGAGAGTGCCTAACCTTTAAGAGAACTTGTTTGACACAACTTTGTTGATGTGTTCCGTTTGTTTGCCTTGTATAATATGTACAGATTGTAGCTTGCTGTCTTTTAGGTATAGATGATAGAGATAATAAATATTGCTACAGCTAAGCGATTCCTTCAATTAAGGAAATTGAACTTCCGTCTACAAAACAATTTACTTTGCTATTCACTCAACTCTCTAATCTTTACTTCTAAGAATATGATTCCTCAATTATTAATGTTAATCCAGCTCTCAAAAACCAAATATTGCTAGTGGTCCTTAGCTTAGAGTTCAATGAAAGGGTGCACGGTGATCGAAAGAGATTGATCATTACCACAGATTCAGCACATGATTAAGATTCTTTTTTCATTGTTATCCGAACAGACGCATAAAATAGGAAGAACTTTTTTATAGCCTCACGGAAGAGATGAAATAAAGCAAGCAGCAACAACTGACAGCCCTTAAAAGGGTTTCAGTGTACGCCCTTAACTGGCTGTCGCGAGCGCCTAATGAAAAACCGCTTGATTTAGGGACCTCTAAACATATCCGCCGCCGGGGCGTAAATAATATGGATTTTCATGACAAAGAAACCCTGGTTGAGATCTCTCTCTCATTGTAATCTGCGAGGGTTATTCGGAAGGCATCGATAAAAGGGTTTTACCCATTTTGAAATCGATTCTTTCCTTTAGTTTACTGGATTTCAAAAAGCGTTCAAGGTAATAGGATGCACAATCTTAACTCGTAACATTAACAATCTATTTCGTAAAACACATCTAAGGTGGAAAAAAAAAATTGTCTTGGGTAACGCATTGAAATACACTTCTTCATATATGTATTATAGTTAGAAAAGCATTCTTGTTTGATATACAGGGTGAATATAATTGATGTACCACTTTCAAAATGCTTTAAAAAGTAATTAGTATAATTTAAACTGAAGGTACTGGAAGGAGGGGAAAACGGTACGGCATCAAAAAAAAAAAAAAAATTCCGCTGATTTTTCCCATCCAATCGGGTATGATCTTGCCGTGGTGGATTGGCTTTTTCACTCACAGTGTCACAACTGTTGAATGACTTGGAAGTCATTTTTTTTGTCAAATAACCGAAACAATCAATCACATTGAACGCTACAGCTGGTTTCATGTTCAACTCATGCCAAACACGTTGTCATTTCGATTCAAAAATATCACCGGCAGCAGAATTCACTTTCTTTATACCATCTATTAACACACTTTGGAATTTTTTTGATGCCATACCGTTTTCCCCTTCTTCAAGTATCTTCTGTTCAAATTTGAGCTCATTATGGCGAGTGGTTCTTTTTTTTACAGCATTTGGTGAGTCGGACTTTAATTATAATCACCCAGTATTTTCAAAATATCACATCTGAGCATTTTAAATACAGGCTGTCTGTAAAATCTCTCGTAATAAAAATGTATTAATGTATGTATGAATGTAATGAAAATATATTTCAAAAATGTATTACAAAAGCAAATGAGAAAAGAGATAAATATATGTCTAATTTTGAAAATAAGTTTGACAGAGACAGCTATCTTTATGCCATAAGCAAGGGCTGCAACGACGTTACTCATTTAGCACTATCCAGGGGTCAAGTGTAGCTTGAAGATAGGCTACGGACGCGACGCGATTAACACTACCACCGCAACGGTCTACGATACTATGAGAAAGGGACCTACGTTTTAAAGTGGATTTCGAACCACTACAAACATCCATGGCACCGACGGAACTCGAAAAACCGAAACCTATGGCAGCGAGCGTCAGTCACTCGGCCATCAGGTCCTGCTGTGGATTTTAATACACGCTAACAGACGTAAAGACGCTACTAACCCTAAAAGATAATTTTCAAAGAAATAAGTATCAAACTAAATAATTTTAAATAAAAAATAGCATTTCATTATAAATAAAATATATTGAAAATTCCTAAACCGTACAGGTAGACAAAAGATTAAAATTATTTTCTTTAAAAAAATAAACGCGAATTGTAAATATATTTAGGAAATTAAAATATATTTAGGAAAATCAATTTTTTTTTTAAATATAAAAATATTTACTCTCTAAACATTTTAGAAAGAAAACTATTTATCCAAAAAAAGCTCAAAAAAGTGATTAGAAAGAGAAAAAAAAAGTTCTACAAAATGGTGCAGAATGTAAAACTCGTTTAAAACTCTTTAAACCTCCTAACTTCTATAAAAAAAAAAAAAGGTTTAGAATTTTTTTGTTTCAAGGAAAAAAAAAAAGTGAATGTAAAATTTAACTTCTACTGTCTTAAACCAAATATTTACGCCGAAATACTTAAAACTAAACGTAAATTTTTACTGAAACACTAAAACATAGACTTATATCTTTTTTTCTCTTGCTGGCATTAAAAATTCAGCGGGATTTCTAATTCCGCCACCAGGAGCGCTTAATTCTTCTTTTCTGAATTTCGCTGTTGCCATTTTCCTGAATTAAATAAAACTGCTCTTGGCAACAAAGGATCATCACTCATTCTGTAGCGGAAAATTTATTTCCCGTTTAAAATATGCCCGTCCTTTTTTTTTTTTTTTTTTTCTTTTTTTTTCTCCCGAATAGGTTAGAAGGTTTCTAGGTGATCTTTATGCATCAGGTTTGTTGTATTCATAAAGCTTCTAAAAAACGCTTTTGCAAGAACCTATAATAATGATATTTTTTTCCTTTTCAACATTTACTGATTGAATAAAGAACTTTTATAACTTATTTCTTAAATTTAACAAATTTTAAGAACACACTATATTTACAATATGCTAATGCATCTGTGGGCCGGATGGACAAGTGTCTTAGCGCTTTGGCGCTCGGTACCCGCAGGTTTCGGGCTCGAAACCCGGCGTTCGGAATCCACTTTAGACTGTAGATCCCGGTCTAATAGGATCGTTGAACGTTGTGAGGGTAGTGTTGCTCGTCTCCGTAACATACATTCAAGCTTCATGCCCCTCCCTGGGTAGTGTGCTAAATGAATAACAGCGTTCATCGGTGCTGCCCACACGACATACCTTGTTCAAGGCTAGTTTGTGTTGCGCTGCTCGCAGACAAATGATTAATACGACCCAGTCCTCGACGTAATTAAAAAAAATGTATAAAATATACATCAATAATTTTTGGTTCCACTAATTTTGCTTAATCAATGAAAATAATTCTAATTACATTATCTTTAAATTAATTTTGGTTAAATAATATCTTATCAAAAGGAGAAGACATTTTACTGCATGTATGATTAAAGAAATTATCAAATATTTAGGGGAAATTTTTTTTTTTCCCAAATATTCGTGTTGAGAATGTTTATTTTGTCGCTTTTACAGTCACCTTGTGCACACGAGGGCTAACAGACCGGTACCTACAGTTTTAAAGTGCATTTCGGAAACACTACAAACATCTATAGCACCGCCGAGACCCGAACTCGAAACTTGTGGTACCGAGCGTCAGAGTACTAGCCACTGGGCAATCATAAAAATTACAAAATATCAAAAATACAAAAACAAAATAATAATGGATTTAATCGCAATGCATTCTGAGTGATTGATTTAGGATGAAAATTTCTGCCCAAAATACGCATTATTACGACTTTGACTAATACCGGATGCATGCCAATAAAATGTGCACAAAAAGAAAATAGCATTATTGATTCCATTAAAATTTTAAAAAATCTGAAAATATAAAAAAAATTATAATTTTAACCGCATAGGCTTCTGAGCTATTCATTAAGGATCAAAACTTTGCCCATAATAAGCAATATTACAACATTGGTTAAATAAACTATGGATATAAACTATGTATGCAGATAAATTGCGTATGAAAATAAAATATGGACGCAAGAAAATAACGTTACTTACTTTTCTACAATTTACAAAAATTAGAAAATATAGAAAAATAATAGATTTAACCGCATTATATTCTGAGCAATTGATTTAGGATCAAACTTTCTGCCCATAATATGCATTATTACGACTTTGACCGATACCAGAAGTATGCAAATAAAATATGCATGAAAGAAATAATCTTTTTTTTCATTAAAATTTACAAAAACCCAGAAAATATAATATAATAATAGATTTAACCTCATTGGTCTATTCTTTCAAGACCATCATTTTTGTCCATAATAAGCATTATCACGACTTCGACTAATACTGGATGTATGCAAATAAAATATGCACGAAGAAAATAGGTGTAAGCTGCAAGTCTCTTTTCGGTTCAGTCTTTTCAGATTTGACTGGGGTTGAAAGTTTAGGAATTTCTCTCCTTCCAATATTTCGAAACTTACAAATTTGAAACCAACGCAACAACTCAGTTTTTCGGGTAGTTCATCCCTAAGCCCAGAGGGTGCAGAGAAAATGGAAAAATATTCCTTCCACCGCAAAATGCGAAAACACTGGAATAAATTCTATTTTTATGGTCGAAGTCGGAATACGACTTCTTTTCAAACTTCTTTTCAAACAAGACTTTCTTGTTATTCGGAATTTATTTCGGATCACCAGATGCTAAGATGATGAATATTTATTTCCAGTGGCATTGCGCTCACCGCGTGGAATGAAAACATATAATAAACGAGAACGGCAAATGGTTATTAATTTCAGAGGTGGAATAAAATGTGGAATTAATATTGTCTTGGGTGTTAGAAGAAACTTTGAGCATTTTTTTTTTTTTATGAGCATGTTATTCCGGTCTGAGGTTCATCGTTAAATACGAGAGCAAATTTATGAATAGGGAGAATAAATTATGGATAAGGGTGTCTCACCTTGTGATGGAAAATTATATTTATGTTCGTCTCTATGGCAACCACCGTAATCTTAATAAGATTACAATATTTATGATTAGGATGCGGCCTAGCTTAGAGCCAATGGATAATAGGATTGGTTCAGTGGAGAATGCTCAGTAGATTTAAAATAAGATTTCGTGAAATAATAGATTTTTTTTTTTATATTTATCAATCACACTTTGCTGCGTCTATTAAAAAATAATAATTTATCCCACATGAATATACTGTAAGAATTTGATTTCGAAATATTTATGCATTACATTCACACCGCATGACAGTGCAGGTACATTAAGCATTCCTGTGTAGAAAGCACAAAACGCCCATGTATATTAATTCATTCCATTCCTAATTACTTCCATTATTATTATATTCCATTCATTATTCTATAATTCACTTATTACTAAACAATTATTTACATATTATTTATATATTCCTCCATAATTATTTACCTATTACACCATATTAATTCACATATTACTCTATAATTATTTACCTATTATTCTATTATTATTATTCACCTATTCCTCCATAATTAATTAACTGTTACCTCATACTAATTCACCAATTCCTCCATAATTATTTACCTATTGCACCATAATAATTCACGTATTACTCCATAATTATTTAACTATTATTCTTCACCTATTCCTCCATAATTAATTACCTGTTACCTCATACTAATTCACCAATTCCTCCATAATTATTTACCTATTGCACCATAATAATTCACGTATTACTCCATAATTATTTAACTATTATTCTTCACCTATTCCTCTATAATTATTTACCCAACACCATAAAAATTCATGTATCACCCCATAATTATTTACCTATTCAGCCATAATTATATACCTATTACACCATGTTAATTCACGTATCACTCTGTAATTATTTACCTATTACTCCCCATTTCTTCACCCTCAATAAATTTTTATTTAATAACGCAAAAAAAAAAACCAGTCATTTCAGAAGAAACTGGTGCTATTTCACAATTAAATCAACTTACAAAAAAATAATTAACATACAACCAGCTTTTTGCAAAGTAAAAACCATCTCATGGTAATGCGCAAAACTGACTTCTTTAATGTCACTGCTCTGCGACATTCAACACCAGTGAGCAATCAGCCCACGCATGGAATGATAAGAAATTCATAAAGCACAGCGTAATACCTCGAAATGAAGAATTTAATGGACGGCACAACACCCGGATTTTCAAAAGAGGAAGTCAGATCAACTAATGAGTCGAGCATTTACCCCTTATAAGTCTAAAACAGTCGTCATAGCAAAACAAGCCACATAGTACGTAATTAATTGTGGAGTATTTACCTATTCCTCCCTAATTATTTACCTATTACACCATAATAATTCACGTCTATTACGCCATAATAATTTACGTATTCCTTCATAATTATTTACCTATTACACTATATTAATTCACGCATTATCTCATACTAATTTACCCATTCCTCCATAATTATTTATGAATTGTACCATAATAATTCACGTATTATTTCTGTAATTATTTACCCATTACACCATAATTATTTACCTACAATAAATTTTTAATTAATTACGAAAAAAAAAAAACAATCATTTCAGGTGAAACTTATACTATATAAAAATTAAATGAACCTACAAAAAGTAATTAACATACAACTAGCTGAAGTTCTTATGGTACGTAATGCATAAAACTCACTGTATGGCTGTTTTAATATCACACTTGCTCCAGCATTCAACACCAGTGAGCAATCAGCCCACGCATGGAATGATAATAAATTCATAAAGCACAGCATAATACCTTGAAGTGAAGAATTTAATGGACGACACAATACTCAGATTTTCAAAAGAGAAGGATCAACTAATTAGTCGAGCAATAACCCTTTAAAAGGCTAAAACAGTCGTCATCGCATAACAAGCTACAGAGTACGTTTTAAATGAAGAATTCTTTTACAATGTGTGAGTGTGCAGTTTTTCTCATTTCAGAATCGTTAACGTAGAGGGAAAAAAAAGCTAATCAATTTAAGGCACTTTTAAACAGCAACAAACAAATGAAAGCTGGTCCGTTACAAATCCCAGAAGGTGCCTCCTGCTATAAGACGGGGATATAATTAAGGAACTCCTCTTTAAATGAGAGAGAGAGGAAGGAACAGAAAATTAAAAAATTTTCAGCGGTACCTTTATTTATTTATTTACTTGTTTCTTCATTCTCTTAATAACTACGTGTACACAATAGGATAATTAACGTTTGCTTCCTAAACCTTTCTTTGAAAACAAGAACAGATTAAAGCAAAAATGAATTCGAACGCATGAGAATTATTTAAAAATTCCACTCATTTCATGTACTCAGGGCAATTTGGACACTTTCCCACTCTCTTTTAAAAGCCAAATACAAAATAAGGAACAGCTTATTTTGTTAAAAATATTCAATTTCAATAAAAGTAAGAAATGGACGAAAGAAAATTAGATTTACTTGGTTTGTCTCTCTATTATCAATTAGTGTGCTGTTTAGGTTAATTAGACCGGGACCTACAGTTCAAAATGGATTCGAACCACCACCGCCACGACTTGAACTTGAAGCCTGTGGCACCAAAGACCAGAGCTATAGCCAATTACCCATCAGACCGCTCAAAGAAAATTAGAAGTTTCAAGCATATTTGATAAAAGTACCATTTTCAAAATAAATATTTAACTCATGGGGCTGATGGCCGAGTGGCTAGCGCTCTGGGTTCGAGTCTTGACGGTGGTATGGATGTTTGCAGTGGTTCGGAATCCACTTTAAAGCACAGGTCCCGGTCTCATAGGACCGTAGAGCGTCATAAAGCCCGGACTTCTCTAACTCCCATCATACCAAAACTGTAAAGGGCCAACTCAGCTCTAGGCACAGTAGTGTGGTGTGGTGTGGTGTGGTGTAGTAGCAGCAGTGGTCTAATATGACCGTAGAGCGTTGCAGTAGTAATGTTACTCGCGTCCGTAGCCTATCTCCAAGCTATACGCACCTCCTTGGTAGTGCTAAGTGAGTAACGTAGGTGCGGCCCTTGCATAGCATGAAAGACAACTGTCTAAGTATTTGCAAGCTGCTTTAGAATAAAAAAATATTTAACTCACTGGTTCTCAAAGAGTGGTCTAAGATGATTTTTAGTTGCACCCTGCGGAATTCCACATAAATATGTATCCTGGTATAAAAATAATTATATAGTTACCAGTCAGCTGTGATAGACAGCTTTCAATATTTAAAATATAACCTTTCTCATTGTTATTTTTCTCCTTTTATTCACCTAAAAGTCGCCAAACAGCGATCATGCGCCAAAGAATGTTTCCTAGAAACTAGGCGGTCACTTACATGGTTGGCTACTAGAAGGGTTAGAGTCTATGTGATTTTCAAATGCTAAAAAATTCTCCATAGCAGCCTATGAGATTCCGTTTGTAAAAATATTCTGCCGAGTTTATTATCCGAAGGATAAGAACTATTAATTATTAACCTGGATTGAGGATTAAACATAAGGAATAACTAACTCCATGACACTGCAAGGCCGTCTGTCTATTCATTCATTTTGTTTTAAATATCTATCACGAACTTTTTAAAATTTCTTTTAAGATCGTTTTATTTATTTTTTCTTAATTTCTTTCACGACTTTTTTTTTTTTTTATTTATTTTTTTTTTTTTTTTTTTCAAAAATATTTTACAAAAGAATTCAGTAATAATTAAATAATTTAATAAGAAAAAAATTAATTCAGGAGAAAAATTCATGTAAAATAGTTCTAAAATTTGGTGAAATCAAAGACAATTTCATTTCAAAGTGAAAACGAGATTTTTTCAAGAAAAGAAAATCGTTTGGAATTTTATATATGCTTTTTTTTTTTTTAAGACTACTATTTTGTGTTTTGTTCTTTCTTTAAATCATAAATTTTATGGGAAACCTGTTATATTAGCCTAACCAATTAAAATTATTTTTAACCCATAAAATTATGAGTTTAGAGGGAGGATTTTGTTCCGCCTGAAGTTACAAAAAAAAACAACAACAATGCAAATCTTTTCATCATTATTATTATTTTATAAGTACTATAACCAACTTTGCTATTATATAATGTGGTAAATGGCATGACTATAATAATTGTAGGAAGTTGTAATTACAACGTTGTCTGCAAATGACACTGTGCACGGATCTATTAGCTCAAATTGTCGGAGTTGGCGAGATTAGTCAACGTGAGAAATGTAACATTTCTAACCGCACCGGTAAATACACCGGTAAAAACGAAATGGACTTCAAATCCATTAAAGCATTCAGATTTGATCCGGCGCTTTCCTCAACTGCAGAAACCAATGC
The DNA here is from genome assembly GCA_021605095.1 of Caerostris extrusa. Classification (NCBI taxonomy): domain Eukaryota; kingdom Metazoa; phylum Arthropoda; class Arachnida; order Araneae; family Araneidae; genus Caerostris; species Caerostris extrusa. The sequence continues at coordinate 48,808 of BPLR01000085.1, read as the reverse complement.
TGCATGCCCGGATGATCACCCCTCTGATATTTTTTTAGTTCATTAATTGTGTTTAATTTTTTCTAAAATTACGAAAATAAGCTTCGAAAAATCAAATATCGATTTTTTTTTTTTTTTTTAAGATTTTTACTGAAGATCGATTCATATCTGGCGCCTTTGGCTATTAAATTAAAACATCGGAGCTCTTGTCTTTGTCCAAAGGTTGCCATAAATGTTATTATGGATGTAGATTTGGTTTGGTTTGGTTTATCGCTCTACACTCAATTTATGCACACGTGGGATAATTAGACCTGGGCCTACAGTTTAAGTGGATTCGGACCACTCATAAACATCCATGCCATCTCAAGGATTCAAACCAAAGCATGTGTCTCAAGCATGTGGTAACAAAGGCCAGAGCTCTGGCCTATTGACCATCAGGCCGTCTGTTATGGATGCAGAGGAAGCCAGTTGGAGAAAGCGTTTTTGCACTGGTAGAGGCGATGTCTGCTTCGCGCTTGAATTTCTATAAAATTGAATAAAATTTTTTTGTTATAGTTTTAAATAATCGTCCTGATATTGATACTACTACTACACCACATCACTGTGTCTAGAGATGAGTTGCCCACTTTACAGTTTGAGAATCATGTGGGTGAGAAGAAGCCTGATTGGACTTCGTGGTGCTCTACGGTGCTATGAGACCGGGACCTATGATTTAAAGAGTGTATTCCGAACCACTACAAACATCCACGGCACCGCCGAGCCTCGCACCCGAAAACTGTGGTACCGTGCGTTAGCCACTAGGGCATTAGGCCCCTGTTTAAAAAATCTGAGAATCAAACATGATTGGCATTATAAAACAGCAATTTCATACCCTCAAATTATTTATGTATCAGGTTTCTGCGGAACATTTTTATATGTTATGGATTCATATGAAATCCAACACATTTTAATTTAAGTGATTTATAAATCCGTCCGACACAAATCAAAGCCGGCTTCTCTTCTTACAAATCACTTTCCGAAATCACAGTGATTGCGAACCGAAGTCTTTCCCAAATCAAATAACTCCTCTTTTGAAAAACAATTCATTACGGTTCTGCAAAACAAGTGCTCGCGGCCGGGAGGAAACTTTTTCCAATTAAACTCGGAAACCCCAATTGGTTCTCCTCGGGAACAAACACAAGAACAGAGAAAAAGAAACCCCAGACATAGATTATTTTTTAATGTTTTGATTCCTTCAAAACGTATTAAGAGAACCCCTATCCATTAATTAGTTACGGAGGACTCTTCCGCTGCTGCTGCTGCTGTATCGGGTGGGGGTGACATATGCGAAAAAAGCCATAAAATGTGTCCAAATTTAATTAAAAAAGGGGACGTTTAGATTTTAGGGGGTCGCCCATCTATAAATGGCCGAGGGTGAGGGGGGTGGGGGCGGTTAGCTGATACTGAAATAGCCACCCCTATCTGTGGCGGAGTGAAGAAGCTCGTTCAAAAAAATAAAATAAAAGTTTAATTATTGTTTTCTTTTAACCGACTTTATCTGATGGCGGATGCGACACAAATGGGCCATTTGGGTTGCAGTGTCTTTTGGCCCGCATTGTTTCAAAGATCTCAGGGACAATAAAGATGTTTGAAATGACACATTAAAGTAAAAAAATTACAGTATTCTCTTGTATTTGTTTGTAGTCATACAAGAGTAGTCGACAATGAAAGAACTGACCGGTTCGCGAACGAAGCCACCAAAACGGGTCATTGAAATGCATGTGAAATGAAGAACAAAAACACTTCTAAAAGACACTTTAAAAAAAGTTCTGGTTGAAAGGACACGTAACTGGTGAAATAACAAAAATAAATAAATAAATAATACCGTATTTCTTTCTTTTTTTTTTTTTATGCATTGATTCTTGGCGATGCAGGAATCATCGGCAATGAAAGAGTTGATTGGCTCACGAAAGAAGTCATCAAACGGAACATTGTTAATATATTAAAATCTTATTTTTAAAAATACACTCAAAGACTAAATCTCTGAAACTCTTTATACACAGAATTATCCGATGCCTCTACCACGAAGACGTACTTTCTCTCTATTCACCGAAGATTTAGTTGTCATACTCCTTTTTTTTTTTTTTTTTTTTTTACTCATTTCAAAATCACTCTCAGTTTATCACTTCACGTGGCCATTTTACACACTTAACTGCGTTAACGTCTTACTTAAACATACTTAAACTATGTTCAGTTGATACTTGCAACTGCAATGTAGGTGGATATCGATCACAATGTCTTTAGCGTCTCCAGGCTTGAGCATCCTAGGCAAATTTTAATTAAACAACTAACACTAAGATGTCAAATAACCACCCAACTTGTTAATAAGAAGCCTGCTTTAAAAGCATTTTTTCATTCTTATTTCAATGGTTTTTAAAACCCCTTTATCCATATCTTTTCTACATTATTTCTTATTTGTACTGTCATGTTCATTTTTAAATTTAACATTCAACTGATGGTTTTATAGTTTTATCGTTGATTCCTTCGCTACTTACTTCTGCAACCATCGTGTGGTACTTTGTTTTACACAAAGGATTTCTTGTAAATTTCAATTTAAAAAAACCGGTGAAATATTATCGATGTTTATTTGTTAGTTCTGAATTTTTATTATTTGGACTATTTTGGACTTTTGCACCCAAATAATTTATGTCTACTTTCGAAAGTGTTGACACTTATTTCACATGATGCCATGATTTGATGAGAACCATCGCAATGCCAAAAATTCAAATAAAAATAAGTCTTCATAATGAACAATGCCTTCTCCTGCAAAATATCAGGAAAATTTCTAAAAACCATTTTTAAAATTCCTTAATTGAGAAAAACATTACATTTTGAACTCATGATTTCTTTCAGGAAGAATGAATAAATTTAAAAATATATATATCAAAAATTCTGTTTAGTGTTATATTATTTTTGTGTGCAACACGTTCCATCTTTTGAATCCGATCATTTAGCATTTAAAAATCATTTTTATCTGAAACACAGTATTCGGAGTTTTCACATTATATAAATTTACTCTTATGGTAGGAAAACCACATTATGAGAATATAAAGGAAACGAAAATTTTATCTCTATGTAGCATCTGAGCCATGCTATAAAAGTTATGATTGCGAATTTTTAAATTGAAAGAAACTTACCAGAGTAGTTTTTAACAAAGAATGGTACATACCTGGAAAGAAAAAAAAAATACGATTTAGCATTTGAATTCAATAATATTCGAACATAATAACTAAAATATATTACATGTTACTGAAGTTAACATTGTAAAAAAAAAAATAAATAAATAAATAAATAAATAAAATTATCTGCATTTGAACTAGGAGGATAAAAGAATAATTAATATTGAATTGAAAAAAAAAAAAAATTACTAACATTATTAATATTGAATTGAACATAATTAAGAGGAGGTAGCTTCTAGCTTAAATGCAGGAATATTCTTTAAATTGTGTTTTTCAAAATTCTAACAAAATATTTTTAATAAGGATTCTGTGAAACTAAAGTAATTATTTTCAAGAAACGAGGAATTACGATGGAGAGCGTGGCAACTTGTACCAGAGGCTAGCATTAACCCATTAAGGGGTAGGGACTTTTTATGAAAAGGGATTTTTAGGAAGGGATAGGGATTTTTATGAAAATTTTTCTACCTCAGGCAATAATTAGTTATATAGGTTAGGCAATAACTAAGGCATTCCTAAAAATTGAAATAGATTCTTTCATGGCAATATGGTCCACACTAAATATGGACTCAGACATATTACATTTGCTATGCTTGAAAAATACACCCTTAAAGATGAATAATATCAGTGTTCAATGGTAATGCTCAGTAGTTCAATATTAATTTTCAATATTAACGTTCAATAGCTCGATATTCAATTTCAATGTTCAACAGTTTCATATCCAATATTTTTAATAGCCTTTTTGTTTATCGTTAATATTTAATATTCAAGTATAATGTTTGATAGCTTATTATTAATGTTCAATTGTTCACTGTACAAAATGCTCAAAAGCTCAATGTGTGTTCAGAAGTTCACTATTCAAAATGTCCAATAGCTCAATGTTAATGTTAAATAGTTCACTGTACAAAATGTTCAATTGTTCACTGTACAAAATGTTCAAAAGCTCAATGTATGTTCAGAACTTCACTATTCAAAATGTCCAATAGCTCAATGTTAATGTTAAATAGTTCAATGTTAATGTACAATAGTTCAATAGCTCTCCGTCCAATACCAATGTTCCATATTCAAGATTAAGATTTAATAGTTAAACATTAATATTTAACAACATTAATATTTCAGTATCAAAATTAATGTTCAATAGCTAATATAAATATTTTAATTTTAATATTCTACACTGTTTGTATATATAAGTTCTTTTTTTAATTTTCTGTGTCTTGCTTGATTATTATCATTATAAAATTAAAAAAGAGTTGGCAAAAATGAAATCATTCGTTTATCACTAAATATTTCCATTTAACGATGTTAACAATGGACAAATAGAGCAAAGTCAACATATTCAACAATTTAACTAACCTAATTAAAAATACAATCCCTATTTACAAACAAAAACAAAAAATCTCACTAACAAATTTTATGCACTGTTAACTTGGAGATACAAAATCCCACGAAGTTTTCACAGCTTCCTTGAACAACAGACAAATGTTTGAGAGGAGAAAGAACAACGAAAAGACACAGCTCAAACTCCGTTCTCCCCCTCTCTACCCCGTGCCCTAGGGGTCTTTAGCTCCCACAAAACGGGAATCTATTATTTACCTTTTAAACAGATCTTTTTCTCCCAAAGTTTGGAAATTCACTCCTGTGACCCCGTTAGTTTTTTCCTTCCTCTATCCTTCCCTATGCTACTTCTCAAATATTTATGCTTCCATCTGCTTTTATGGAATTGCATTTTGCTTTTTCTTTTGTTGGCCTCAGAAATGCAGGGATGCAGCTCGTATTATGAATCGGCCATTAAACAAACATGGGTTAATTACGGATTTTGTGTTTAATGTCTGATGCTATTCTGGCGCCTGAATGAATCGATCCGCAAATTCATTAGCAAATTCAACACGTTTCTCGGGAAATTTTGAATATTTCAAGTAACAGCTAAATGTACTATATGTTTGTCATTAAAAATTTGCTTCAAATGTTTTTTTTTTAACTTAGGATTGCTATTCGTAAATAAGTCTACAGGTTAAAAGAATAATTATAAGCAATATTTTTGATGCTTCGCTTCAACAATTTTGAGCGGCCTGATGGCCAATTGGCCAGTGCTCTGCCCTTTGGTACCACAGGCTCCAGGTGCGAATCCTTGTGGTAACACGGATGTTTGTGAGTGGTTCGAATCCACGTTAAGCCAGTAGTCCCCGGTCTAATAAGTCTACAGTGTGCACAAATGGCAGTAGAGCGACAAACCAAGCCAAACCAAATGAACAATTTTGAATTACATAATATCGAGAATTGTTATGCTACAGTATTATGTTTCACAATTTATGTTAGCCTTTTAACAAGTTGATCCTCTATAAATCCATTTCTAAGTTAAATTTTGAATATTTCGAGCAATAATATATTTTAATTTATCATCGTTAAAAGTTTGCCGAAAACTATTTTTTAAATTTAAACTTACTTTTAAACTTAACTTCAGCTATTCATAAATGAGACGATTGGTATAAAAAACAATTATAAACATGATTTGATGACGACATGTTTTTTGATGCACGGCTTCAACAATTTTGAATTACGTCGACAATTGTTACGTGACAGCATAATGCTTCACTATTTATGTTTGTCTTTAAACCAGTTGATCCATCTTTAAAGCCTATTCTACATTAAATTTTAAATATTTCATCTAATAATATATTTGTTATGAAAAGTTTGCTGAAAATTGTTTTTTTAACTTAAGATAGCCATTCATAAATGAGTCGACTGGTTAAAAGAACAATTTTTTGTTGACAGGTTTTTGTTGCATCAAACAATTTTAAAACACATAACATTAAAAATTGATGTGATAATATTATTTTTCCTTTTTTATGTTAGTTTTTTAGCCAGTTGTTATCTATATAGCCGTTTCTTCGTTAAAATTTGACTATTTCAGAGAATAATATATTTTAATATATGATTAAACATTTACTGATTGGTTAAAAGAACAATAATAAACAAGATTTCATGACGACTTATTTTTGTTGTATGCTTCAACAATTTTGAATTACACAGCATTAAAAATTGACATCATAGTATTATGTTTCTCAAATGTAAGTTAATCCATCTATAAAGCCTATTCTACGTTAAATTTCAAATTTTAGTCAGAGGTGGTTTCAAAAAAAAACATTTGGTTATCTCTTCATAGACACGAGATGAATCTTCAAGTAGCCCGTCTGCAAGAAATCACGGTATTTGCATCACGTGATACCATAAAAGCAAAAACGGACGACACTGACCACCATAATGTTTATCTTAACAGCGTCAGGATTTTATGACCCCAAACTGATGTCCGGCACTACGAGGAGCAGTTACCGTTTAATCGCTCCTCGAAGACATTGACTCTCTCCATGAAAAACCCCATACTTTGGTACTTAAACAAATCTATCGATCTTAGTGTATATAAAAAGTTTAGTTGTCCAAAATAATTGCTATATCGAATAAATAAAAAAAGATTTTTGCAGAATTTTTACAGAATTTTTTTTTAACTTCCTCACCACGAATAATTTTTGTGAAATGTAATACAAAAATTTGACTTTGGTTAGAATTTCATAAAATTTTTTTGATTTTTATTAGAAAGCACTTTAATTTCCATACACTGTACGATCCGGTTGTAATGGGATTCAAAATAGACATTTAAATTTTTTAATAATACAGTTATTGATATGATTCATCATCATCAATAGAAAGACAGCCCAGAGTGTGTCCCCAGTCGCTCTACGGTCATTTTTTGTACACTTTAGGCTAATGGGACAGGGACCTACAGTTTAACGGGGATTTCGAACCCCTCACAAGCATCCATGCCACCTTGGCGACTTCCCTTGTGGTGTGAACCGAAATTTATTAAAAACCATTTTTATTTTCTACCCTAGGGGTGGAGGGGTTGGATAAAGATAAACGATGTTTTTAACACAAAGGAAAAAGCATCCTTCATTCCGGCATCCCTGTTAAACAACAGCACGAGAAAACATTTCCATGCCAACTACATATTATGTTGTTCAGATGTGCGTTTCGTCTTATCATTCCGACAAAAGAATATCTACTTTCCGAAAGAAAGATTTCGCTTTCTTGTACTATCAAGTAGATGAAATCTCTCCCTCTTTCTCTCTCTCTGCTTCCTTCTCCGGATTTTTTTCCTTTTTATTTTCCCTGTTTTTTCGGGAAAAGGGAATTGGATTTTCTGACTTTTTGATTTTTACAAGCGCACGCGAGCCAAAAGATGATACCACCAGGCCGCCACCAGGATTCGAAACGGACGCCTATGGTACAAAAGGACAGAGAGCTAGTTGATTGACCACGAGGCAGCCCAAAAACTAATGAGGATGCCGATCTGCAAGTGTTATTGTATGCTGATGCCAATGGGAACAGGCCACCAAACGAGCGACTTTGCAGCATGACAACGCTCCCGTGCCATCGACCAGGACACCCTCCTGATCATCACTTGTTCCTGTCGTATTCTTGTCTTGTCTGGACTACACTCGGTCAATCTTGAAGTGTAAAATTGGTTAAATAAAGAGTTTGGGTTCATAGACGTCGCTGTAGCCAAGTGTAGCCAAATAAATGACAAAAATGTGTAGCTAGTCATGGGCGATAATTTGAAAAACAATTTTTGTTGTTGTTGTTGTTCTAATGCAGTTGGCAATACAAAGACAGTAGTTATCTTTATGCCATAAGCAAGGGCTGCACCGCTGTTGCTCATTTAGCACTACCTAGGGGGTACGTGTGGATTGAAGATAGGTTACGGACGCGAGTCACATTACTCCCGCAACGCTCTACGATCTTATTAGACCGGCACCTACGGTTTAAAGCAGATTCCGAACCACTACGAACATCCATGCCATCGCCGCGGCTCGAATCCGAAACCTGTGGTACCGAACGCCAGAACGCTAGCCACTCGAGCCCAGGGATAATATTATTGTTGATCATAGACACAGATTTTTTTTTACACTTATTTACAATAGAGAAGAGAACAGCTTCAGTCTTATCTACATTTAAAGAAATTTTCTTTCGAAACCTGTGGCACGGAACGCCAGAGTGCTAGCTATTCGAACACTAGGCCCCACTCCCATTGCAGATATGTCCATTTAACAAAATCGAATACTTGCCTATTGTATAACATGCCCTTCTAGGTCGGCTATATGTGTGGTGCACAAGATTGCGGAGCACACGCCTTCCGAAGAGATGTGTATAACATGCCCATTGTATATATATGCCCTTATAACAATGTATTATTGAATAAGTGCCTATTGTATAGCATGCATGTTATTGAATAATGCCAATGATCCTACGACAATTGTTTTGTATTTCTCTTTTTGCAATGGCTTATTCATATATATATATATATATATATGTATATATATATATATATATATACAGTCTGAGTAAAAACTTTAAGGCCAGTTGACATTTTTTGAGAAAATGGAAACATTTAAACTGAACAATTAAAATACCATTTGATTGATAATTATTGAGCTTAAATAAAAGTAAAAAAAAAAGTACAAAAATTAATTTGCAAATATTTTATTATTAGAAAATATTACAGAACACACAGATGAATATTTGAGCCTGAGTAAAAACTTTAAGGCCAACATAGAAAATAACATATAAGAAAAAATTACAAATTCTTAGAAGGTTGTGTAGGAGCCATTACTGAATTACTTCAAATATTCTTGTTTTCATGGATGAAACGAATTTTTGAAAAAAAGGGTGGGTTCGGTTTTATACCATTCATCTTCGATAGTAGATTTCAGCTCTGTTGTTGATGTAAAATGTCTCCCATTTGCATAAACTCTTCTTGCTAAGTCAGCCCAAAGGTTCTCGATTGGGTTGAGGTCAGGTGATCTAGCTGGCCATTTCACAGTTTCAACATTGTTGACTTGTAACCAATTTTTGTGCTGTTACTCGAATGGATCGGTGCATTGTCTTGCTGATATTTCCAATTTTCTCCAGCAAGACATTCAGCATTTGGCAAAAGATGATTTGTTAGGACATTTTGGTATCCTTGTGAATTCCTTCTACCTGAAACGAATGCAATTGAGCCCGCACCATTGTAAGAAAAACAGCCCCAAGTCATGACAGGCCCTCCACCTAATTGGCGCTTGGAGAATATTTCTTTTTCATTTCTTATATCATGCCAGTAGAAATTCCAGTCATCTGGTCCCTCCAAATTCCATTTTTTTTCGTCAGAAAAATAATTTCTATCCATTGGTTGTCCCAGGTCATAACTTTCTGGCCAAAGTTCAAACGCTCTATTTTGTGTCTCTGCAGTAACTGAGGCTTAGTCAATTTTGCTGTACAAGTGTACCTTCCAGACCGTCTAATTGTGTTATAAATCGTTTTTTGACAAACTTTTAAACCTGTCGTCGGAATCAGTTTCCTGGTTGTGTACTTTCCAGTAGATGCAAGTTGGTAAACTCTTCTTTCATCACGCGAGGACAAAGCTTTAGGTCTTCCCCCAGTATTCTTTTTACCATAATTGTCTTTCAATTTTAAAAAATTATTGACTAGAGTCTTTGATCTTCCTATTTTTATAGCAATAGCACGACTACTCATTCCTGTTGAGGACAAAGCTTCGATCTGTCTTCTTTCACGATCAGTTAACTTCTACCTTTCGCCATCTTCACAAAGATCACCAATACTTCGAAGAAACGTATGACAAATATGAAAATTGCTGCGTTGTCACAAGCTAGTAGTTGCAATGGAAATTACACGATTATATTATATTTATTTTTAAAAATGACTGGTGGCCTTAAAGTTTTTATTCAGGCAGAAATACTAACTTTGTAAATAACCACATGTTTCTCATAATTATGTATTTACAAATTATGTTTACAGCATTTATTTCTTATCAATGAACTTTAATAATTAATATTATTTGAATCGCTTTTATTTCATTTTGCATTTTCTCAAAAATTTTACTGGCCTTAAAGTTTTTACTCAGGCTGTATATATATATAACCCACCAGAAACTTACTTGCACACCTAGTTCACCCCTTTCCGTCCTTTTCACACCCAAGAATTCCCATGTTTTAACTCTTATTAGCAAAACTAAAAACCACAAGCACCTTTTCCGTTATCTTTATTTGAACTCGGTACTTCACCCCTTCGTGCACCAAAGAGAAAAATCCCATTCATCGCGACTCATTTTTGCTTAATTCAGTTACGATAATTTAATGAAGTTCTTCTCTCCGCAACAGAACCACCCCCTTCACCAACCCTTCCCCCCAATTTTTTTTTTTTTTTTTTTTTTTTTTAATTTCTCACCACACATTTTATTTACCTTCTTCCGCTCATAAGTTGCGTCTGAATCTCATTATTTCTCGTTGTTAATTACGTTGGCGATTTTTTTTTTTTTTTTCCTTCTATCTTTCTCGCCAAGTTCGCCATCTCTGGGGTTTGGTCTGCTAACCACACCGATTAAATGTATTTGCATAAGAAATTAGCCAGCAGAGGTATTTGCAAGAATAAATGTTTTGCCAAAAAGTATTGTTTGAGCCTGAAATACAAATAATCATCCCAAAGGATTTCGTGTTAGTTTTTTGTTTTTTGATTAGTGTTAAGATGTAAATCTGATTTCGGTTAATTCAATAAGAATTTTCGGCTCGTACGCAGTATTTTAAGATAGAAGATAAGAAAAAGGTAATTAAGGTCATAATTATACTGATAAATAATGATAAAAACTAAATTATAACTTGATAGTCGTACAGAATCAAGACGAAAAAAATTATTAAAACTTTAATTAAAGCAGAGAACGCATTTGATGTATTGTGTAAAAAAAAAAAAAATTACAAAAAAAAAATTAATTTCTAATAACACGATTTCAGACATCAATTCAAAATGCGTCAGGGTTTCGCTTGGTTTGCTGTTCTAGGGTCTTTGTGCACACTTTAGGCTAATTAGACCGGGACCTACCGTTTAACGTGGATTCCGAATCACTACTACTACACCACACCATACATCACTGTGTCTAGAGCTGAGTTGCACCTTTACAGTATGGAATGATGTGGGTGAGAAGTCTGACCGGGTTCCATGACGCTCTTACAGTAATATGGAGACCAGGGACCTACGGCTTAAAGTGGATTACGAACCACTCACAAATATTGATGCCACCGCTACTATTCGAACCTGAAGCTTGTGGTACCGAAGGCCGGAGTGCTAGCCAATTTGCCATCACGCCACCAAATGTACGAAAATATCTCTTTGAGACAACTCATTTATATACGAGATTAAAAAAATTAAAATTTACATTTCAGTTACAGTTACAGTGAATCAGTTAAATAATTATTTTAACCTATTAGACATAAGTAAATCAATATTGCTTTTGGCAATAAATGACATATAAAAAAAAGAATATTGTAAAAAAAAAGAATATTCGCCAAATTTCATGACGAAAACTACTTAAGTAATTCATCAATGGTTCTACATTACGGTTGCAGTGAACGAGCTAAGGACAAGTTGTCCTTATTCCTTCAGCAACCTCCCAGAGTAAATGAGCGAGAGCACCCCTGAAGATGGCCCTTCCCTAATCCCCACCAGCATCTTCCCTCGCCTCTTTTTTTGTTCTCTTGCGGTCGAATGAAAATCGAACTTCCTTCTGTGGTCCCAGCTGGTCAGACGATTTCTCCCCCACCCCCTCTCTGGCTAACCGAAACAACTAATCAGCGGTCCAGAAGATTTCGTTTCCACTTTTTATGACCACTCTCTGGCAAGAACAGAGAAAAAGGAATAGGGTGAGGGTTGTCGTTTGCTAGTTGACAGAAAATAGTTCCCTAAGTATCAGACATTGTTATACATGTATAACATATACTAACATTAACTAAAAGGATATATATACATATGTACATATTATTAAACTCTGACGAAAGTATTAATGTCATATTAGTAACACAGAATTTATAACTTAAGAAGAGTTTGTCTGTATAGCAAATTTGTATACAATTGATTAATTAAAGAGTGATAGGCGATACTAAATGTTATACTGAAAAAATATCCGTAATTGCATGAAAACATTTAGTAAATCTTTCTTCAATTATATTACCCATAAAATTATACCCATTGTTTTCTAGGCAGGAGTACTTTAATAAATTTTTTTGTTCTTGACCACTTTAAAAAAATAAACCAATAAAAAACGTTTAAATTTCTTTCACGAGCTATTTTTACTGATTTGTTTAAATTTATTTCACAAGCTGTTCTTATTGTTTATTTAAATTTCTTTCACAAGCTATTCTTATTGGTTTATTTAAATTACTTTTAAACACTATTCTTATTGGTTTATTTTAATTTCTTCCACGCGCTATTCTTATAGGTTTAGTAAAATTTTTTTTCTTATGGGTTTAGTAAAATTTGTAAAGATAATAATTAAATAACGTAAAATTGTTCTAAAAGATCGTGTGGTGAAATAAAATCGTCTGAAAGCAAAGACGATTTTATTTCAATGGGAAAACGGGATTTTTCGAGAAAAGAAAATCGTTTGGAATTCTATATTTTTATTTTTAAGATTACTTTTATGTATTTTGGTCTTATATTAATTTCTAATTTTTTGGGTAACCTGTATACAGGCCCAGCTGATTATTTTTTAAATTTTAATTTTCTAAAGCCCATTTTAACAATAAACACATTATGTATTAAAAGGCAGATAAAATATATGGATTTATTATTTTTCTTATTTTAAAAAGAAGTTTCCATCAAATGTGATGCCTCTATTGCAACTTTAGACGAATTTTAAATTCAAATCAAAATCATAAAACCACTTTTTTTTTTTCCTTTTTTTTTTTTTTTTTTTTTTTTTTAGTCTGTCCCCCTAGCCTTCCTTCGATTCCATTTCCTTTTATAGTCCACCCTGATCGAACTTTTCAATGGGTCAAACCGTACTCAATTCCTCTCCTTCCCTCCCCACACTATGGACTGACCACAGCCAATCAGCGGTGGCCCCAAAGATCAGTTTGTGGCGCATTTATAGCCCCTGCGGGGTAGAAGGTTAGGGGCGAGACTGGGATCGTTTGACACTTTTCCTTCCCCAAGAATCGTTTGGTCCTCCCCCCCTTCCTTCCTTCCTTCCTTCCCACTAGAAATTTTATATGTTTGTTTTTGTCTGCAGGGCATAAAAAGTCTGCCCGAGTGAGAATAGTTTCTGGGGGTGGTCCAGGGATTATCGTCTGCAAAATTTCATCGAAATTCTCTTCTCTTCCTGTTGGGTGGGAAGGAAGGGGTGCCAAAAAAAGCTGAGCTGACAAAAAGTTATCACAAAATCTTTTGTCTGTCTCAAATTTTGAGAAAAGTCGCGATTTAGAGCTGATGGTGAAAAATTTTTTTATTTTACATTTTATTTTGTAAAAGTTCATGTTTTATTTTTTTAATCCTTAGGAAGTATGATTTTAAAAAAAAGGAGAGGGGAGTGAAATAATGTAACTGAGAAATTCATTAGTTCAGATTTCATGTAAATTTTTATATAATGAAATTTTGTAAATGTATTTAATAAAAAATTGATAATAAGAGATATCCATAACAGAGTGTGACATTTATTAAAATACATATACTGTTTTAATGCTATTGAATTCCTACATTAAATTTAAAAAAAAAAAAAACTATTTAAATACATCATTTGCAGAGACAGTAACAGTACATACTGTTACTGTCTCTGCAAATGACGTGAATTTCCATCATCCGTCGTCAACATATAAAAGACGATTCAAGTCACTTGACTTCAAAGGGTTTAAAAATAATCAAAATAAATATTAAAAATAATTTACAACAAATATTAAAAAAAAACAATGAAGTAAATATTAGCACATTGAAAGCGGAATGCAGTAAAAAGTGTATAGCCTGAATTCCCGCATATTTTGGAAATATTTAATAAAAAGAAATGATAAGAGATATCCATAACAAAATGTAACATCGATTAAAGTACACATAATGTAAACAAGTACTATTTCCAGTATTGATTTTTAAAAAAAAAACTGTTCACAAAATGCGCTTAATGTATTCCTTAACGGTTGACATATCTGCAAATGACGTGAATGTCCGTTTCAAAGGGTTTAAAAATAATCAAAATAAATATTTAAAATAATAATAATAATAAATAACATCAAAATATTTAAAACATCATGGCTTTTCAAATTTGAACCACTTTTTAATCAGATTAATCACTTTATTCGTTCATTTGGGATAAGTGACCGAATGAAAACCACCTTCCATCCGAATGACTGCAAGTTGATATCCGGAATTAAACAGTTATGGACAGGAAATATAACCCAAGATGGAGCAGGGAATAAAAAGGAAAAAAAGCGGAAGAACTTCTTTCCCCAATCCCGTCTTCCGATATTCCTTTTTCCGAGGAATGCACTTTTCCGGATATTTCCCCCAGGAATCCGGTTGCAGTGATTGTTGAAGGGAGTAATGGCATTTCATCACTGGCGATGATACCGGACTTGCATAAATGATCGTTCCGGTTTTTTTTTGCTCCCGGAAAAATGGGGAAAAAGCCATCACGCAATGTTGGGAAATAAATCCTGAAAAGGGTGAATTTTTGGAAAGCTCTCCATTAAATTAATCGAACTTTCCCTTTTTTGGAAAAAGAAGCCTCTTTCTGTTTGAGAGAGGTGAAGCCAAGAGTAATCGGGGATTAACTTGGATTCACCCTTTGCTTAATTCTAAATGATCTATTTTATTCGCATCAATGGTTTGTTTGGGTTTTCTAGTGAAAAATCACCGCAAAAATAAATGAAAGTTGTAAGCAGATAAAATGATATTGTTATCTTCCATAAAATGCAACGATTGTCATTGGTTTTAAGGAAATGCCCTTTATATATTTCAAGTTGTAGGCATATTTTTAAAATTATATACTTTATGAAAAGCAAAAGAAGCGAACAGATTATAAACGAATGCATATATCTGGCCCTCGGTGACACAAGTTTCGAGTTCGAGTACCGGCAGTGTCATAGATGTTTGTATTGTTTCGAATCCACTTTAAACCGTAGGTCCTGGTCTAATATGAATATAGAGAGTCGGGTTGACGCCCTACAATGTAAAAAAAAAAAAACATCTCTTGTTTCGAAATCTAACAGAGGCAGACGGCCATAAACTAACATGGACTGTAGTGCTAGGAAGTTATATATATATATTACATATACATGCATACATACACACATATACATACATATACAAACACATATACATACATTCAAACAACACACACACATATATACATACATACATGCACAAACAAGACACACACACATACATACATACATACATACATACATACATACATACAAAAACAAACACATACATACATACATACATACATACATACACAAATACATACATACATACACAAACACACACATACATACATACATACATACATACATACATACATACATACATACATACATAAACATACATACATAAACACACACACACAAACATACACAAACACGCACACACAAACATGCACACACACACACATACATACATACATACACAAAACACACACACATGTACATATATATATATATAAAATCCTGTTGATTAAAAATTTAACAAATTTAAATTAATATACTATTCCATATTCAACAATACTTATTTTGTTCTAAAGCATGCGTCTATATTTACATATCTCCTTGAACATGCAAATATACCGAATTCATCCATTTCGAAATAATATTCATTTCGATAGGAGGAAAATGTTGAAATTAATATTTTAATATTTCAAATTACAATATTACGAATAAATTATTCATTAAAGACAAACATTATACATCACAAATAATTCGCGTTTCTATATACGTGGGCAACTCATTTGGAATTTATTACAGTTATTTACTTTATTAATACATGGCTGAAAAGAACAGTAATAGATTGAATAGAATTAATATAGACTGAAAAGAAACCAAGTTCAAATTCATTTTTTTAATTAAATGAAAAATGTAATTTTCGAAGAACGTTTCCATAATTAATGAAGTTTATTTCGTTTTTTGTCTTGCTTTCATGATTTAGATATTACAGTCAATTATTTATTCATTTGTTAGCGTATTTTAAATATTAAATGGATTTTTTTTTCGAGATTTAATTCCACTGGATTATTTCTTTATTCGATTATTTTGGCTTCTTTATAAACATTTTTATTTTTAATTATGTTTTGAATTCAAATATTATTTTTTTGGCGTTTAAAATACAACCTATGCGTGTTATACTGATGGCCAATAAGGCTAGCGCTCTGGTCTTTGGTAACACAGGCTTCAGGATTCGAATCCTGGCGGGGGGACATGAATGTTTGTGGGTGGTTCGCAATCCACGTTTAACTGTAGACCCCGGTGTAATTTGCCCACAATGAGTACAAAATGACCGTAAAGCTGCAAACAAACACAATATAGTACATGTTTTAAAATAAATTATTTTTCCTGACTGACTGTTGTTGTTGTTGTTCTAATGCATCTGCCAGTGCAGAGACAGTTAATCTTTATACCATAAGCAAAGGCTGCAACCTATGTTACTCAATGAGCACTATCCAGACGGCACGTGTAGCTTGAAGATGGGTTACGGACGAGAGTCACCATACCCCAGCAACGCTCTACGGTCCTATTAGACCGGGACCTACGGTTTAAATTGGATTCCGTACCACTACAAACATCCATGGCACTCGAAACCTGTGGAACTGATCGCCAGAGCCATTACTACTACACCACACCACATCACATCACATCACATCAATCACTGTGCCTAGAGCTGAGTTGCCCTTTTATAGTTTGGGACTGATATGGGTAAGAAAGTCTGATTGGGCTCTGTGACGCCCTTATAGTCATATGAGACTGCGACCTACTGCTTAAAGTGGATTCCGAACCACTACAAACATCCATGGCACAGCCGGACCCGAAACCTGTGGTACCGAGCACCAGAGTGCGGCCATCAGGCTCCTTACTGACTGATTGTGTTATTATAGAAACATGCCCCTATTTCCATAATAATTCCATAACACTTAAATAGTTTTAACTCCCAAACTACAAAACATAATAGCATACAGATATTAGCAGACTAAACTAAAAGTTTAAGCAGATAATTAAGCTAACAATGTGGCTTCGATCGATCTCCTCACCCCCAACGCACACATCCCCCTATAAAAGTCCAATCGGGACAAAAGGCCTCGGAGCAAAACAGCAGGTATCCCGGTGTCAGATAACCGATCCTGTAACCGTCCCTGTTTGCGCGCGAGCTGACTATGATTAATTACCGGATTCGCCAATGCGTGCACCCAACCAATTAACCGTCCCTCCAATGGGGAGACGCATCAGCGAATCCACCAATTAAGCCGACGGAAGGCTGTGCAAAAACAGGTGAGAGTAGCACAGGCTTGCGGATGGGCCATCACCCACTAGAGGCAGGTCTGCTAGTTACGAGACGTTTTTGTAACTTAACCCAGAGATATCATTTGTTTTCACAAATTTACCACACATTGTGGTCAATTGAAAACAAATTTTCGAACTACCATAAAAAAAAAAAAATTCACAAAATTACCACATGTAAGAATCCAGTTATCAATGCACTTACGAACTAATAAAAATACGTGCACGGATTAAATTGACAAGAAACAATTAGCGAATTAAATCGAACTAACAATGAAAAAAGCGAAAAAAAAAAAAAAAAAAAATGAAATCTATCAATGAAAAAATGAAAAAAAAAAAAAAAAAAAAAAATCACAAAATAACCCCACGCACAGGTCCAATTAACTACAAATTTTAGAGCTAATAAGAAAACATCACAAAATATTAAATACAAAATTACTAAAACTGTCGAAGTTGCCATCAAACTAACAATACAAAAATTTCAAAAATTACCACACGCATGGATCCAGTTGACAGCAAACTTACGAACTAACAAAAGAAATAAATAATACTAACAATAATACGTGCATGGGTTAAATTGACAAACTTTTGAACAAACAATACAAAAAAATTTTCACAATTACCCCACATACGTGTACAATTTGCTGTTAACTGGAACCATAGGTGTGGTAGTTGAGATATTTTTATTGTTTGTTTAAAATATTATTAAGTTGTTGTTGTATTATTAATTATTTATTATTAATCATTTTTAGTTAATTATGTTAGTGGTTGTTCAAAATTTTCGAGCTAACAAGAAAACACCACAAAATATTAAATACAAAATTACCAATCAAACTTTAAAACTAACATTAGAAAAAATCACAAAATTACCACACGCACAAGGTACAGTTGTCAACATTACGAGTAAATAATGAAAAAAATATATATATGGTACGGTAATTTTGTGATTTTTTTTTTTTATTTTTTGCTTAAAACTTTATTATTATGTTCTTATTTATTATTTTTAGTCAATCGTTTCTGAAGCCGCGTTCAGACGAAAGAACGAGTCTTTCTCGCTCGAATGTCTCCGCCTGACCGCGCGAAATCAGCCACGTTATATCTCGCCCCTTTGATGTGCGGAAAAAAACCGAAACTGTTTTTTTTTTTTTTTTCTGGTTTGCTGCTCTACGGTCATATTGTGCACACGATGGCTAAGCACACAGGGTACTACAGTTTAACGTGAATTCCGAACCCTTCACAAGCATCCCTGCCAGGGGTCGAACCTGAAAGCCTGGGGTACCAAAAGCCAGAGCGCAAGCCACTTGGACATCAGACCGCTAACCTGATTGGAGCGGTGCGTGACACTTCTGCATCTCAATTGGGTTTTAACCCTCGGAGTGAAACTGGCTTATAATTGGATTGCCAGAACTACTCGTTCTCTTGTCTGGACGTGGCTTTATATGTCATTTCTCTCAATAATTTTTGAAAAAACACGCTGAAGAAAAGCAATATAAACATATTTTTTTTTTTTTTTCACGGAATCTTAATTCTTTATGCAAACTCTTTTCTGAAAATAAATTACAGTGGTGGAAAATTCATTTATTTATGACTGCTGCTTCTCTGGCTGCAATACCTCCTGTGTAATATAGAAAGGCCAGATGTTTTTGAAATGTTACCTGTCCTTAAATAAGAAAAATACATTTCATGAAAAGTAAATCTTGGAAAAACTACTTTTTTTTTTTTTAAGAAACTTTCACTAACAGGTTTTTTAAGGAAAAAAAAAAAAAAAGTTGAGCAAAGGAAAGACAAACGCATCTGAGTAAAAAAAAAAAAAACCCTCATATTTGTCTTCGTTAAGATGGTGAGGAAAAAATACAACAGACGCAAGGAAAAAAAAAAAAAAATGTTTAAATTTGCTTTTGCGACTTGAGTACGAAAATGTCATGCTTTGAACAAGGGGGAGGGAGGTAAGAGGGGGATGAAAAGATGAAAAAAACACCTGCTCACTCTAAAAAAGGAAGGGGGTGCTACGTGCTCCAATGAGCGCAGATGTTGATGAAGTTCGTATGATGAATGTTCAAATATTCAAATAAGTCTTCTTTCCTTCATTTTTTACAATGGTTTATTAAATGTGTCACTATTTTGGGAAATGGGAGCCTGAGTTTGAAAGTTTTAAGAAAAATAAAAGGTACAAGGATGGATTAAAAAACACATAAAGAAGACAGACAGTTATACGGAAATAGCATAACGTCCAATGTATTCTCAACAATAAAATGTTATATGACCACACGACACAATGTTTGACTTATGATGTTAGCATTTTAAGATGAAAAGTTCTTTTGGTTTTTAATTCGGAAGATTTTTTTGTTCTAATATTTATATGAAATAGATTCATATTCAATTTGAAACGATTAAAAAAACGTATACGTTTAATCAATATCTATAAATTATATATTATGAGTAAAAAGAAAGCTTTCACTTTTTTTCCAAAATATCTTCCTGAATTTGCTTATCAACAAAATTAAGCCGTCAGTACCATTTTACATAGTTTCAAATAGCGTAATTAATGATTTGGCTAAGAAACTATCTTACATAATACTTTCAACACAAAACCTTATAACGATTTACCTTCTTTAAAAACTTCACTTCAAGAATTGCCTTCTTCTTAAACTACTCGGAAGAAATTAAAACTTTGTTAATTTTTCCGAGTAGTTTAATTCCTGATAAGGCTTACATACCAACTCGCATAATGTAATAATAGGCAAAGATTTCTAGAATTTGGAGTTTTAGAGTGATTCCTTTATAAAAATTTCATTTTCTCTTCTGCCAAATTCTTTTGTCTGTTGTATTTTAAAAAACCATTTGGATAAATTGAGATAAAGCAGCGTCAGCGAACATGCATCTCAAAGCACCCAGTCAAGTCAAGCCAGGCATTTCGCAGCCGCAATGAAGAGTCGAGCCACGTAATCAATGGAGTCATCTGGAGCATTGTAAATAAAAAAACACAGAGCTCGAATACAATAGAATGAGCATCGGGATTGCCAGCCAGAGGACTTGCAACTATTACGTGACAAGTATCAGTAGAGGCATTGTGCCCGGCTGTTACGGAAGATTCGTTTGAAAGTGTCTCAATGCGTCACTTCTGACCCTACATTCCTAAACAAACGAACAAAAAAATTAAGAAATCTGCTCGGCAAATTTCAACTTATCATGTGAGAACATTCGACAACGGATGAATAAATTCAGGAATATGCCAATGTTTAATAACGCACGAGATATAGGAAGCAATGGATTGGAAGACTACAAAAATGGACAAATGAATCTAGCAATGTTGAATAGTAGATCAAGAATTTCAGGAAGAATGGATTGTTCAAGAATCTCTAAAAGAATATATCAAGTTTGAAAATTCCAGTCGTAAACGAAGAATGAAGTATTCCCAATTCTACAAGAAACATCATCACACACAATACCCAAAAGAATATATCAAAGTTTGAACATTCTAGGCATAAATGAAGAATGAAGAATTCCAAATTCTACAAGAAGCATTCTACAGCTCAATAGGCACGGGAAAATGCAAAAAGGGATAAATATGAAACTTCAAGAAGAAATTGATCAACGCACTACCAATACTTATAGACGTCTCAAATACAAATGTTTAAAATACCAACCCAAAACATGAAAAGTGATTCAAAACCCTGCTACAAAACACTTCAAGCAAAAACCAAATTCTCCAGAAAATTCCATAAGACTAACGTTATTCCTGAAGCATTTCAAGAGTTAAGGGGCCCAAAGTAACATTTTCCACTATACTTTGCAATGGAGTTTTATTTCTTTGGCTCTCATTTTCGGATAACGTCATGGACCCCTAACCAGGACAACATCATGTTCATACATGATACAAATACATATATGTTTTAGTAAGCTGTACCACCCCTCAAAATTTGTTCCATGACCTTGGATCACCCATCAGATGTAAGTAAATAAATTCTAACAAAATATTTTTCGCACAATTGTTCAAAATCTGTATGCTCTAAAAACCAGCCGTCAATTCGCTGCGTCCCCTTCTATTATTGTTTAAGCCGCATGGATGGGGGTTGCTACTTTGACAATTTCAGCGGCGCATGCTTGAATTCGAACGCCGCCCTGATCCTGTGCGCTATTTATCAACTCCTCGGGAAAACCATTTATATCTTCCAGCCCAGATCCGTCTTAACATTTTCAGAAACACCCCGTCCAGGAGGGAAATCCCCCGGAAAAAAATTCCCAAAACAGGATAGGGAGGCGAGGAATAAAAATATTCACTTTTATTCCGTGGCGTTGGACAGCCACCCTCCTTTACTTTTATTCTTTTTCCACCCCCACTCCCGTCCGATTGTATTCCGCGGTGCACACACGCGAAGACACTTTCCAGCGGAAGAATCGTCTGCGAAACAGGGGGTGAGCTCGGGGTGGGATTCGAATAAATCAGAAAGTGGCGCAGGGGTTTTGCGAAGAAGTAAAGCCCCGGATTTCGAATGGCCGTGTTTAAAGGGTTGTATTTTTTCGAGATGGGCGAGCATTTTCTGCTGTTCTCCGGGAGAAGCAGGAAATCCAGATTTTTCAAGGGATTTGGAATTTATATATTTTTTTTTTTTTTCCTTTTTTTTTGGATTTTGATTTTGTTTTTCAATTGTTTGCTCTACAAAAGTACAGAGCGAAACGGATGCAGAGCAGATTTTTGTAAGCACAAAAGATGGGATTCCGGCCAAGTCGTTTTCAAGCGATATTTTTGACGATATCGTTTGCCAACTCGGTAATGCGGGAGGGTGTTTCGGCCAACAATGTGAAGGACTCCGTCTTTAATAATGTATACATAGCGAGACTTCTGTAAATTTTAGGTAACAGTATATGCATTCAATAAAAAAGTATATTTCTTCATAGTTAATATTTACTAAAGAACAGAACAGGAATTAAAGATAATTAATAAACAAGTAATATATAAACAAAAATTTTAAAGTCAATTCCTATTTTTTTTTTCACTCTTTTGCAGAAAGTTCTTTATAAATAATTTTCATTCATTTTTTAAGTTTATCTGGCCCATCTATTGGTAGATACATGCAACTTAAATGTAAAAAAAAAATAAAATTAATTAATTTAATTTAATTACTGAATTAATATTTAAAAAAACTGTATTTTCATCCAGTGTCATCCACTACGAGTTAAAAAAAATGTATTTGAACTTGAGTGGATGAATAAAAAGTATTTTATGAACGATTGGAAATTTGAACAAGATATATACATATAGGGAGAGTGTGAGCTAATAGAAGGAATTAAAAAAAATATATTTCTTCATGGTTAATATTTACTAAAGAACAGAGCAGGAATTAAAAATAAACAACAATAAAAGAAAATTGCAATCGGCTGGGCCTATATAGAGGTTATTGATAAAATTTAGAATTAAATGTAAGAACAAAATGCATAACAGTAAACAAAGAAATAAAAAGTACCAATCATATCCATAGCTCTTCCTTCACTCTATTTCTTTCTCTGTCTGAATCCGTACGTTCTCTCTTAACAGAACTTATTAAATTTCTATCACGTGCTTTTTCATAAAGTCGTTCAAAATTCTATAATTTTTTTATTTATTATTTTTTTTTTTAACTTACTTTTTAATACAAAAAAATTGTTTGGAATTTATAGTTTTTACGTTAAGAGAGGACTAACAGACTGAGAAAAAAATAGAGGGACGGAAAAGCTACTATTCGGAAAAAGAATATGAATAGCATATATTTTATGAATAGTTATAAACTTTATTGATTATTATCTTCTAGGCACTTAAATCAATACAAAAAAAAATTGATGAAATTTAAAGCAATTCATGAAAGCATTCATTTCTGTTTAGAGAGACAAAAGTAGAGACAGAGAGAGAGAGAGAGAGTCCTTTTTCAAAGAACCCTACTTAAATAATTTAATTGCATTCTGAACTAACAAAGGATATTTTATAATCTTTATTGAATAACGAATATTATTGTCTCGATACTTAAATCAATATAAAAATATGGACGTCATTTAAACGAATTAGTAGCATGATCTCTATTTCATTTCGACAAATAATGGTTCTATATTTTAGAACTAAAACTAATTACTAATTAATCCTTTATTGAAAATTTAAATAATCCATATGATATATATAAAAAGGCCATCTTCCATACAAATCGGCATTGTAACCTATGGGAGGAAGCCCCACCTCCTTCGGAAAGTTAATTACATTATATAAATAACAATACTTAAACTATACAAAATAATTTTCTCGTCACTTAAATCAACGCAATGCAATTTAGAGGGAATAATCAAAGTTTTTATTTTTGTCGAGAGAGACAGAGAGACATACGGAGAGTGATAGAGATATGAAAAGAGAGAGAATAATTATTCAAAAGACTTCTTGAAAAATTTAATTACATAAAGAATAATGGGTATTTTATAATCTTTATCGAATAACAATTATTATTATTGTCTTGGCACTTAAATCAGCGCAAAAGAAAATGGACGTCATTTAAACGAATTTGTAGTATGATCTCTATTTCAATTTCGACATATAAGGATTCTACATTTTAAAAAACTAAATTAATTACTAAATAATCCTTTATTGGAAATTTAAATAAAGCATATGATATATATGAAAAGGCCATTCTCCGTACAAATCGGCATTGTAACCAATGGGACGAAGTACCACCTTCCTTTGTAAACTTAATTACTGGGTACAAGAAAAACTTTGAAAACTTAATTACACGCGCGCCAGACAAGGAATCCCTCCTTTATAAAAGGTAAGCCGAACAATCCTGAAATCACTTCGTCTCAGTCTTTCACTGCGCCGGTTATGTCTGACGCCGTGAAACGCCATGCCATTGTGTTTCTGATGCGGTGCAAATTACTTTCCGTGTAACTATTCCAAATAAAAAACAGGCGACTATGTAAAAGAGTCAATTAGCGATCTAATTACGAATTCACGCGACGATCCTGCACGTTCTCAGGGGGCCTTGTAAATTCACGACTCAAGAGTGGCACGCCAGGGAACTGCTGCAACAGCGAGAAGGGACTAGAAGCCTTGTAGTTTGACAGATCTCTCCGAATTAAAATTATCAATCACATATCTAAGGGAAGATGTATGATATATACCTGGGTGTTAAGTAATCATATATTCCTAGTTATATAAGTGCCCTACGATGTTTTGAAGATACAGTAATATACGTAATTTAAGCAAATGAATGAAAACAGTCACTTCTGTTAAGAGAGAGAGACATACAGAGATAGAGGAGGAAGACAGAAACAGAGAGGGAGGAAGAACTATTATTAAAAAAAAAAAAAAAGACTTTGAATAACTTAACTAGATTATGAATTTCATTATTTTTTATTGATGAATGATTTTAAGTGTCAAGAAAATAATATCAATAAAAAAAGAAAGAAATAGAAAGAGTAATTATAATAAAATAGAAAGAGTAATTAATAGAAAGAGTAATTATTCAAAGAAGACTTCTTGAACAATGGATAGTTTATATTCTTTACTGATTAAAGATTATTATTGTCTTGATACTTAAATCAACGCAAAAGAAAATGGACGTCATTTAACCGAACTTGTAGTATGATTTCTATTTCATTTCTATAAATAATGATTCTACATTTTAGAAATGAAACTAATTACTAACAATCCTTTATTGAAAATTTAAATAATCGATACGATATGTATGAAAAGGCCACCTGCCGTACAAATCGGCATTGTAACCAATGGGGTGAAGCACCACCTCCCTTCGTAAACTTTATTACTGCTCACAAGAAAAACTCACGAAACTTAATGACATGCACGCCAGACAAGGAATCCCTCCCTATAAAAGGTAAGTCTAACAATCCTAAAATCACTTCGTCTTCAGTCTTTCATTTCACCTGGTTGTATAAAACGCCGTCCCATTGTGTTTCTGATGCGGTGCAAATTACTTTCCGCGTAACTATTCCGAGGGGGGAGGGGGCAGAAAAAACAGGCGAGTATGCAAAAGAGGCAATTAGCGATCTAATTACGAATTCACGCACCGATCCTGCATGTTCTCAGGGGCCTTGTAGATTCACGCCTTGAGAGTGGCACGCCACTGAAGTCTGCAACAGAGAGCGGGATTTTGTAGCGTTGCCCTTTGACAGATCTCTCTGAATTAAAATTACCTATCACATATATCTAAGGGCAGATATTGGATATAGTCCTAGGTGTTATGTAACTATAAATTCTTAGTTATATAAATGTCACCCGATGTATTGACGATGCAGTAATAGGTGTAATTTAAACGAATTAATGAAAACATTCACTTCTGTTAAGAGAGAGAGAGAGAGATTGGTTGGTTTGTTGCTCTACGGTCATCTTGTGCACACTTTAGGCTCATTAGACCAGGACCTACACTTCAAAGTGGATTCCGAACCACTACAAATATACATGGCACCGCCGGGTACCGAGGTGTGGTGTGGTACCGAGCACTAGCCACTAGGCCATTCAGGCCCTAGAGAGAGAGATAGAAGGAAGAGCCATTATTAAACAAACCGAAATAGAGAGAGAGTAATTATTCAAAGATTTGGTTTGTTTTATTTTGTCGTTCTACGGTGATCTCGGGCAAAATTTAGGCTACACAGACAGGGACGTACAGTTTAACGTAATTATTCAAAGAAGACTCATTGAATAATGTAATTACATTATGAATAATGACATTTAAACTATACGAAAGTATTTTCTTGATATTAAAATCAATGCGAAAAAATGGTAATTTAAAGCAATTCATGAAAGCTTTCTGTTGAGAGACATTATGAATGGCCTAGTGGTTAGCGCTCGGTACCACAGGTTTCAGGTTTGAGTCCCGGCGGTGCCATGAATGTAATTTAAAGCAATTCATGAAAGCTTTCTGTTGAGAGACAGAGAGAGAGACGGAAAGAGATAGAGAGATGGCAGATAGAGTAGTTATAATAGAGTAGTTAAAAAATACTTCTTATATAATTTAAATACATTATGAACAATGGTTATTTTATAATCTTAATTAAATAACGATTATTATTGCTTGATAGTTAAATCAATATAAAAATATGGACGGCATTTAAACGAATTAGCAGCATGATCTTTATTTCATTTCTACAAATAATGATTCAAATTTTTTGAAATAAAACTAATTACTAATAATCCTTTATTGAAAATTTAAATAATCAATACGATATATATGCAAAGGCCGTACAAATCGGCATTGTAGCCTATGGGAGGAAGCACCACCTTCCTTCAAGTCCTTCGTAAACGTAATTACCGGGTACAAGAAAAACTCACGAAACTTAATTACACACGCGCGCCAGACAAGGAATCCCCTCCCTATAAAAGGTAAGCCGAACAATCCTGAAATCACTCGGTCTTCAGTCTTTCATTGCAGCTGTTGTGTTTGACGCTGTATAAAACGCCGTCCCATTGTGTCTCTGATCCGGTGCAAATTACCTTCCCGTGTAACTATTCCGAGGGGGACTAGAGAAAAAAAAACTGGCGAGTATGCAAAAGAGGCAATTAGCGATCTAATTACGAATTCACGCAACGATCCTGCACGTTCTCAGGGTCCTCGTAGATTCCCGACTTGAGAGTGGCACGCCATTGAAGGCTGCAACAGCGAGAGGGACTAGAGGCCTTGCAGTTTGGCAGATCTCTCTGAATTAAAATTACCCATCACATATCTAAGAGCAGATGTTTGACATATTCCAAGTTATATAAGTGTAATCCGATGTTTTAAAAATATAGTAATAATTTAATACAGCGAATATCAGGGTTACCAGTTCGGCGCAAACCTACTCCTCACGTGACTTTTACTTAAAGTTTAATATAGGCAATCACAGCTTGGCGATTTTTGTTGGCGCGAATGAAGAAAATCGCCTAGACGAGGGGTGGCCAACCCAAATGATCTTGCGGACCACTTTGGAAATGCATCCTAACTCCGCGGCCACATATAAAATTATATATCCCTCTATCAGTTTCGGGCCCACTAGACATTTTTGTGGAGTGAAACATTGAAACAGAATGAGCTATTTTTTTTTTTTTGTTTATTGTTATTCTTACATGTAAACATGGACACTATAATAATAATGATACTAAACGCACATTGTAAATGAAGATACAACAACAACAAAAAAAAATGAAATATAAAAATATACATGAATATAAACGAAATTAAAAAATAATGAAAACGTTAATAAAATATTTATTTGACTAGTGCGATATTTGTTTCTCCACTCACCATGAGTTCGCAGAATATAATTTGATTAATCTGTGAACTCATAACTGTAAATTTATCAATAAAACAGGCAATATCTGTCTTATATTCGCAAGAATATTATTTTAATGCAGCGTTTTTCGCTACTTGGCCTACTACTATTGGCCATTATAAAATAAATATATTTTGTAAAAGTGCGATGAATCTCAAGGGCTCGAAAAATTTACAAGGCGGCCTACCCTTGCTCTAAGAGATGAAAACAAACGAAATTTTATTTGTAAATTAAACAATAGATCTAACACGAGATAATAATTTTAAACCAAAATGTGAGATGATTGTGCTTTATTTTTGTTTTTCCCAATATGGCTTTATACGATTATATATTTCAACGTTTACACATAATACAGCAACAAAAAAAGGACAATTTTTATGATTACGTGTTTTATTTCCGATCAACATTTTAACGTTTATGTTGTTATTCTAATGCAGCTGGAAATACAGAGACAAGTTATCTGTATGCCATAAGCAAGGGCTACACCGCTGCTACTCATTGAGCACTACAAAGGGCGCACGTGTAGCTGATAGATAAGATATTGAAGATAGGCTAAGGACACGAGTCCCACTACCCCCCAACGCTCCTATTAGACCGGGATCTACGGTTTAACGTGGATTCTGAACCATTATAAACATCCATGGCACTACCGGGAAACGAACCCAAAAACCTGTGGCACAGAGGGCCAAAGCGCTAGCCACTCTGTCATCAGGCTTTTAATTGGACATTAAGATGGTGCTCAATTTCTTGTAATGTTGTTGTAGCATACGTTCATCCAGAGTGGCAGTGCCAGCAGTGTTTCTTTGCATTAGATGTACTCTTGGTTTAAGAAGGATTTCGAACCATTACAACCATCCATGGCACCGCCGGGACTCAAATCCCAAACGTGTGGCACCAAGCCCAGTTACTCGGCCATCAGGGCACACATTTTAACGTTTATAAATATATTTCTTTTAACGTTTATATATTTTTTATTTCTTAGTTACAAACTTTCATTATGGAAACTAATACATCGATATCTATACCTTAAATAAAAAGTACAAAGTAGCATTTTTTATATTTCTTTTGTATGTTAAAAAAGAAGGAAAGGGAAAAAAAATTCCAAACACTAACAGCAAGAAATCATATCTCACACAGCAACAAACATTACGAAAACTGATCAAAATACCTATTTATTCTTATGCCGCAACAGAGAAAAAAATGGTCTGGTTATTATTATTTATTTTTTTATCGTAAAGGTGAAAAAAAGAAATGAATAAAATAAAATACCGTTAATCTTAATCAATTCAGAAAGAGGGGGAAATAAGATAGCAACAACAACTAAAAGAATACTTTTAAAAATTCTTCAGTTTCATTACAATGTATAATATATATAAATATATATATATATATATTATTCTGATTCTTTTTTCCTTATGAAAAAAAAAAAAAAAGCGATAAGTGCATGGTTTATTAATGGTTGCAGATGTTTTCAGTTTCAAGACTTTTTTTCCCTCTCTTGTATAAGTAGGAGCCGATAATAAAATAATGGTTCGTTTATTTTGTTTTTTTAAATCAGCGTTTTTTATGGCAGAATAAAAAATTAATAAATGTGTACAGATTTTATTTAAGGTAAAATAATGATTCTTAATATTTTCCCATTTAATGTAACAAACTAACAAGTTCTTAAAATAAAGAAACGATGAATTGATTCGGACGTAAATATTTCAATTTTTTTTTTATTTTTCAGTTTAACGTCATACTTATGTGTATGTCGGCAATAAATAATTTTTAAGATGTGCATAATTTTTTTTGAAGATGTACAAAATAATTTAATATTTTTGATATATATATATATATTTGATATTATATATACATATATATATAATATGATATAAGTATTTTTCCTAAAAATTTATATTTTAAAATAAAAAAATAAGTAAACAACTTGTAGCGGTTCCAGATTTGAAATAGAAGTTTTTAAAAGTCCCTACCTAAACAAACAAGTGGTCTGATGGCCAATTGGCTAGTGCTCTGGCCTGTGCTACCACAGGCTTCAGGTTCGAATCCTGGAGGTGGCATGTATGTTTTGTTATAGTGGTTCGGAATTCACTTTAAACTGTAGGTCCCGATCTAAATAGCCCACAAAATGACCGTAAAACGTCAAACCAAACTTAAACAAACAAAATGGCAGCTGCGATTGCAAAATATTACGGTTTCGAAGATTCCATTTGGCGCAGAAAATAGCCTTTGCGAAATCGGAACCTTAAAGTGCAGAATTCCCATGAAAAAAATCCAATTCAAAAGCGAGACGAATGTAACAAAATTGAGTAAGTGTAGAACTTTACAAAAGAAGTAATTGGTCAAATACGCTATTGGTCAATTGGCGCTATTTAATTCAGACAGAGAAGTCTCATAAGTGATGGTTAAATAGATATTTATAAACTTTGTAGACACACAAACTAATCCTTAGACAAACACCAATTTGTTTATATTTTGAAAGCCAGACAATTTCAAAATGAGCTACAGATAGGACATATCCATGAGAGTCTTACAGCGACTTCTGACTCTATTATGATCAACATGTCCGATCTTGATGACCTGATGGCTGAGTGACTGGCGCTCGGTGCTGCAGGTTTCGGGTTCAATTCAAAGCGGTGCCATGGACGTTTGTAGGGGTTCGGAATCCACTGCAAACTGTAGGTCCCAGCCTAATAGGATCGTAGAGCGATGTGGGGGTAATGTTACACGCGTCCGTAGCGTATCTTCAAGCCACACATGTCCCCTGGTGTTAAATGAGTAAAAGCCCACTTTGGGCTGCTCACAGGGACATGATCAATACCACCCAGTCTTCGACACAATTAAAAAGAAACATTTGGAAGCTATAAAGGTCACAATACACATCGAATCTACACATTTTCTCAATCAGTGACTGCATAGCGCGCCATACGTGGAATCGAACGCTATTTCTTTTAGTCACTGAGAAGCGTGCATTGCCACTCGGCAACACATGGAGCCGTATGTTAAAAATAAAATCTGAAATCTGCTACAAACCTGATGAAATATTCGAACCGGAAAAAACTTTTACGTCTCTGTCGGAAATGCGGCACTTTTAATAAGAGCAAAAGACACGACATGCAGAGCTTTTATTAAAAGCAATTTGTTCAAAAGCAGCTTTTGCTCCTGCTCCTGATCCTTTTTGTTTCTCCTGCTTCTATTGTGATGCAAATTAAAGCGACTTAGGATGCGAAAGAAAAATATTTTTACTGCCTCAACCGTAAAGTAAACATAATCTTTTCAAGAACAAAGATAATTTATTTTTTACGAGTAGTTTTATTGCGGATTTAAAAATGTAAAACTAATAATAAAATAAAAATGAAAGTATGTTCTCGCAATTTTATTTTCCTTCCATCTTTTTTGAAAAGAATTCTTGTTATAATTAGAAATTAATTATGAATTTAATGAAGTGAGAAGTTTTCGCAAAAATGTCGTCCCCCGAGATAAAGAGAGATAGAATGACTTCGTCGTCTATTATGAATTAGGATAATTATAAGACTTTTTAATACGTTTAGAATGTTCGTTGTTTATTGAAACGAAATTTCTTTTTAGCAATTCTAATAAATAGTGATTTCTTTTCATAAAGAATGCTTTTAAAATGCGTGAAAATAAAAGTAAAAAAATTTTAGATGAACTAAAAAATTTTTATAATTAAAAGAAAAGGTACTATAAAAGGTTAATAAATAGTCTTGCATTTATTAATTTTTTATAAAAAGAAAATTTTCTTTTCATTCAGTATTTTTCTAATATCAAATTATTATTATTATTTTACATATTCAGGGTACACATTGAGTGATTTGAGTGAATTATAAAAAATAAATGTCTCCTTTTAATTGATTTCTTAAATATGAAAATATCATTATCTTTAAGCACGTATGTACACATTAAGGTTTTGAGTAAATTATAAAAAGTAACAATTTCCCTTTTGGTTGATTTTCT
Organism: Caerostris extrusa; assembly: GCA_021605095.1. Taxonomy (NCBI): domain Eukaryota; kingdom Metazoa; phylum Arthropoda; class Arachnida; order Araneae; family Araneidae; genus Caerostris; species Caerostris extrusa. The sequence goes on along the minus strand of BPLR01000085.1, from coordinate 17,007 downwards.
AAATATTTTTATAGTTTATTTTCTACCAGTTATTTTTATTTGTTTTCTTTTTTTTGTATGAGTTATTATTATTATTTAATTTAGTTCAAATGCAGTTGGAAAACACTTAGACAATTGTCTTGGATGCCTTAAATCAAGCGCTGTACCGACGTTACTTACTTAGTATTACCGAGGAGGTGCTACTTACTTAGTATTACCGAGGAGGTGCTACTTACTTAGTATTACCGAGGAGGTGCGTGTAGCTTGAAGGTAAGCCACTGACGCGGGAGTAACATTACCTCCGCAACGCTCTATGATCCTATTAGACCGAGACTAGCAGTTTAAAATGGATTTCGAATCTCTATAAACATCGATGGCACCACCGGGACTCGAACCCGAAACTTGTGGTACCGAGTGCAAGAGCGCTACAAACTCTAATGCTATTCATTATCGTCCATCAGGTCCTACATTTGCAAGATATATCATCACAATACAAACCGAGTCTACGTTTAAGCTGAATCAGTGACTGCACCACGCGCCAAAAGTGGAATCGAATGCGATTTCTTTTAGATATTGAGAAGTGCGCATTGCTACTAGGCAACACGAAGCCGTATGTCAGAAATAAAATCTCAAAACTGCTACAAACCTGATGAAATATTTGAACCGGAAAAAACTTTTACGTCTCTGTCGGAAATGCGGAGCTTTTTAATAAGAGTAAAAGACACGACATGGAGAGCTTTTATTAAAAAGCAATTTGGCACAAAAGAAGCTTTTGCTCCTACACCCCTGCTGCTGATACTTTTTGTTTCTCCTGCTCCTATTGTGATGCAAATTAAAACGACTTAGGATACGAAAGAGAAATATTTTCAGTGCCTCAACCGTAAAGTAAACATAATCTTACTAGACAAACATAATTTATTTTTTTTTAAAGTATTTTTAATGCGGATTTAAAAAAAGTGAAAATAATAATAAAATTAAAAAAGCATGTTCTCGCAATTTTATTTTCCTTCCATCTTTTTTCGAAAAGAATTCTTGTTATAATTAGAAATTAATTATGAATTTAATGAAGTGAGAAGTTTTCGCAAAAATGTCGTCCCCGAGATAAACAGAGATAAAATGACTTCGTCATCCATTATGAATTAGGATAATTATGAGACTTTTTAATACGCTTAGAAGGTTCGTTGTTTATTGAAACGAAACTTCTTTTAGCAATTCTGATAAATAGGTTTTTCTTTTCATAAAGAATGCTTTTAAAATGCGTGAAAATATTATGTACTAAAAAATTTAATAATTAAAAGAAAAGGTTTATAATTATTCTTGCATTTATTAATTTTTGGACAAAAAGAAAATTTTCCTTTCATTCAGTGTTTTTACAATATGAAAATATCATTATTATTATGTACGTATGTACACATTAAGGTTTTGAGTTAATTATAAAAAGCAACAATTTCCCTTTTGGTTGATTTCCTAAATATTTTTTATAGTTTATTTTCTATCAGTTATTATTTTATTTATTTTCTTATTTGTATGAGTTATTATTATTATTTTTTTAGTTCAAATGCAGTTGGAAAACACTTAGACAATTGTCTTGGATTCCTTAAGGCAAGTGCTGTATCGACGTTACTCACTTAGCACTATCCAGGAGGTGCGTATAGCTTGAAGATAAACTATGGACGCGAAGTAACAATACCTCCGCAACGCCCTATGATCGTATTAGGCCGGGATTTGCATTTTAAAGTGGATTTCGAATCTCTATAAAACATCGATGGCACCACCGGGACTCGAACCCGAAACTTGTGGTACCCAGCGCAAGAGCGCTAAAAACTCTAATGCCATTCTAATTTCATTCGTCCATCAGGTCCTACATTTGCAAGCTATATCATCACAATACAAACCGAGTCTACGTTTAAACTGAATCAGTGACTGCACAGCGCCACCAGTGGAATAGAACGTGATTTCTTTTAGATATTGAGAAGCGCGCATTGCCACTAGGCAACACATGAAGCCGTATGTTAGAAATAAAATCTCAAAACTGCTACAAATCCCAATGAAATATTCGAACCGAAAAACTTTTACGTCTCTGTTGGATTGCGACGCTTTTAATAAAAGCAAAAGACACGACATGGAGAGCTTTTATTAAAAAGCAATTTGGCACAAAAGAAGAGAACGCTCTTGCTCCTACAATCCTGATACTTTTTGTTTCTCCTGCTCCTATTATGATGCAAATTAAAGTGACTTAGGATAGGAAAGAGAAATATTTTCAGTGCGTCAACCGTAAAGTAAACATAATCCTTCTAGACAAAAAAGATAATTTTTTTATGAGTAGTTTTATTGCGGATTTAAAAAAGTAAAAATAATAATAAAAAAAAAAAAAGCATGTTCTCGCAATTTTATTTTCCTTCCATCTTTTCGAAAAGAATTCTTGTTATAATTAGAAATTAATTATGAATTTAATGAAGTGAGAAGTTTTCGCAAAAATGTCGTCCCCGAGATAAACAAGAGATAAAATGACTTCGTCATCCATTATGAATTAGGATAATTATGAGACTTTTTAATGCGTTTAGAAGGTTCGCTGTTTATTGAAACGAAACTTCTTTTAGCAATACTAATAAATAGGGTTTCTTTTATAAAGAATTTTATTTTTATAAAGAATTTTATGTTCCTTTCATTCAGTATTTTTATAATATCAAAATATTATTATTATGCACATTTAGTGTACACATTGAGGGATCTGAGGGAATTAGAAAAATAAATGTCTCCTTTTTAATTGATTTCTTAAATATTTTTATAGTTTATTTTATATTATATTTTTTTATTTTCATTATTTGTGTGAGTTATCGATATACAAAAATTAATTCAACTGTTTTTTCATTACAGGCGAAGTGAAAACCTGTAAGATATAAACGGATGAATATACCTTTTATATTCAATTCATATATATTATATTCTAATATTTTTTTATATTTATTTTTATATGAATTGTGCCTTTTTTAAAGGCACAATTCATATAATTTCCTTTTATACTAATTCAATTTGGTACTTATTAGCGTGTTTAAAGAAGCAATAAAAGGGGAAAAATTATTAATAGGATGTTAAAAATTATTTTAAAAAATTATTAAAAAATTATTAAAAATTATTAAAATTATAAATTATTAATAGGAGGCAAAATATTAATAACAATAATAAGTTATTTTAAGCAATATTAATTTTTTTTTTTTAATTTATAACAGATTAGAAAACAGTTGTTTCCTTACAGAAATTGCTTATATCAATTTTATAAAAACATACTAGCGAAAAATGTTTCACTGCATATGAATTGATTATAGAAAAATTTGCAAAATTTCCTTTCACTGGAACCGCTGATCCACTAAGTTAATAAGTAAAAACTATACAATATATTGAGTAAATATTAGCGCATAATTAATTAGAGAAGCAAAGCAAAAAATCAAACCTGAAAGCAAATATAGTAGAAACAAAAAAATATCTAGAAATATGTATGAATAAGAATAATTGGACTAATAATACCAAAATAAGAATGGATATGAATAAAAATAAGAACATCATTACCAAAACAAATAAAAGAATATTGTTTTTATTCAATAAGAACAATGGAATAAAGAATATTGTTTGGCTTTAACAGCGAATGAGTAAACAATTGTTTCAATAAATTTAAACAGAACCCGATACTATTATACAACAGAAATGGCTTAAACTGATTCGAGTTTATTTACATAGAGTAATGTTGACATTGTCCATTCATACTAGTGAATTTTGAGCTGTTTATGTCAGAAAACAAGTGAATGTTTTCTTGTAACCCTTGTAAAAACATCGCAACAAAAGTGATCTTGTTTAGATTGTTCGAAGAGCGATAAATTTAAAGATACCTTAAAAAAAATATTGTTACGACTTCTAATAAAAAGAAGAATATATTCTATAAGAAAGCTTATTACGATATTTAATTTAATTATTGAAGAAAATTAATTTTCTTATCGAAAAAAAGACACTAGAAAAGAAATGAATTTTGAAATGACGAAAATTCGAAGTAATTTTGTTTTGGATAGGCTTCAGCGTTTGCGATAACGTGAAAATCCTTGGCGCTATAATTTGAACATTAAATTTGGTCAAAAAAAATATGTAAAAAATAATTTCGTCTAAAGGTGAAATATTTTTTAAAAATTTAAAAAAAGAATTTTTTTAGTAAAATTTGTTACAAATTGATGGAGCTGTAAGTGACCTAAAGAAAGTGAACTCGGCTACCAGTGATATTTTGTATCGAAAATACAAACGTACTTGACATGAGTTGCACATGAAACCAACTGTAGTGTTCAATGTGCTCGATTGTTACGGTTTTTTGACGGAAAAATGATTCTTTCTTTTACAGCATTTTGAAAGTGGTACTTTAATTATAATCACCCTGTATATTATACTTTGTTTATCGGTGTGTTAAATAAGAAACTCTATCCTCATATCCACTCTTATCTAGACATATCCACTCTTATATGCCTCAAAAAAAATGAATAATCCAGTGCTACAATTTAATTAAAGCTCATTTAAGTGGAAATAGTCGCTGAAACAAGAATGAATAAATTAACTCATTCATGCTCATTAATTCAGATTTTTAAATTTATGTTCATAATCTTAAATATCAAAAACTGATTCAAAAATTTTGAAATTAAACATTTATTCATAATATTTGAAATTAAGGTTTTATGTTTGTGAAATCGCTTTATCCAATTTTATGAGCAGGTGAGCTTTAGCTTTTGCTTCTTTATAATTAATTTCTTGTGATAAGAACTGCTTTATGTATTATCTTAGGGGAGTAAAAAAAAAAAAAAGAAGATGATTGTCTCTTGCTAGACATAGAAAATAAAAATACCATTTTTTTCATATTCTGTGATAAAAGTCTCGATAAAAAAATAATCTCGACGCGGAAGGTCGTATTTATTTTATGATCAACCTATTAAATTCTTTTTTTTTCTTCACTCGCTCGGTCATTTTAATTTGCATGGTTGTAGAAATAAGCCGATTCGTTGCGGCGGAAGTAATAAAAATGAGGATTTCCTCTTTTGAACAAATTGCTTTTTAATAAAAGTTTCTTGTTGTTCGCATCGAAAGTTATTCTGCTCTTTACGCGTCGACCTTTAAGAGGATATAAAAAATTATTCTGCGCATACGAAGTCAGGAAGGGGTGGTGCAAAAGCATCGAGGGGTCTTCTATATATCTGAATCTGGAAAAAAAAATCTTTACTTGAAAAGGTATATTTTTAGAATGTTTAGATTACTAATTTTCTATCAAAGTACAAATTTTTTGAGGAATATTAACTAAATCATATTTGAAAAACGTTCGAAGTACAATGTTATTACTAATCCCCTGGTGAAGCAAAGCCTACACCAGGTACAAAGAACCGCGTCGTAGGCGACGTCCATGGCTAAGGGCAATATGTAGCTTCACTTTAGAGAGCAACCACAAGGGCTGAACACTGACGAAACCTCAAGACAATGCTCAAAGATCCTATAAGACTGGGACCTACGGTTTGAAGTGCCTCATGGTGGGCTAAGGCTGCCTGCCTACTGGCTGAATTCGAGACCGGAGATATTTACTTTTTATGCGGTAAAGTTGTGAGCCCTACACTAAATAGTCCTATTAGACCGGGACCTACGGTTTAAAGTGGATTCCGAACCACTGCAAATATCCATGGCATCGGCGGGATTCAAACCCGAAACCTGGGGCACCGAGGGTCAGAACACTGGCCACTCGCCATGAACTCCCATTCTAATTATATAAAAGGGAGGTTTTAAATTTATAACTAACATATTATAAAACGTGGAAAAGTTCCATTTTTGAACAAGAAATAATGAAAATAGATTCCTTATATACATTAATGTCAATAGTATCTTCATACACGTGTGTATGTATATCAATGAAAAAAATAATATTCTTGTAATACACTCCTAAAAGAAACCTTTGGTAAAAAAAGTAAAGCTTGCGGTGGAAAAGACTCAGACGACAGCGGAAGATATGAAGACGGGACGTTTCATCTTCCGTCCGTGAGCGACGTCGAAATGGATAGCTGCTCATCTATATGCTAATGCGACAGACCAGCATTCTGTCGCTCACTCGGCAAAGTGCCCATTGTGCCCGCCTGATGGGTCCCGAAAGTAAAAATCTAACGGCTCTAGAGAATCATGCCCAAAACTGTCATGTTCCGTGGATTTGTTATAAGAGATTTGGATTATGTTTTAATAAATTTCAATAATCAATAAAGGAAAATGTTTTTTAGTTTACACTAAGAAAGAATGATTTCGGCGTCAATATTTTTCAGTTACCACTAAGAAAGGATTATTACATTTTTTTTTTTTTTTTAGTTTCCACAGATAAAGACTCCTTAGGTATAAGATGTTCAGTTTCCAAAAAGGAAGAATTATTAGATGTAATACTTATCTTTTTAGTTTCCACAGAGAAAGACTCATTAGATATAATATATTTTTCGGTTTCCGAAAATAAATGATCATTAGATATAATATTTTCATGTTCCGAAAAGAAAGACTCATTAGATATAATAAATTTTCAGTTTCCACATAAAAAGAATCTTTAATTTCAGTTTCTGCAAAAAGATTCTTTAGGTATAATATTCTTTAGATATCATATTTTTCAGTTTCCACTAAGAAAGAAGGATTAAATATAATATTTTTAATGAATGATTAAAAGTATACGCTTATTCTATTTTAAAATATTTCGGTTTTCATTAAGAAAGCAAGCCTGTGAATAGGAATTCTGACGCAGTGATTTGGATTCAATCTTATAAATTGAGCCAGGAGGTCCTATTACAAAATATTAACTTCAGATTAACTAATCTAATTAATACATATCATTAACCTCATACATGACTTAGGTCTGGTTTGATTGGGTTTGTCTCTCTATGGTCATTTTGTGCACACTTTAGGCTCATTAGGCAGGGACCTACAGTTTAACGGGATCCCAAACCCCTCACAAGCATTCATGCCATCGCCAGGATTCGAACCAGACGAATCAAAGGCCAGAGCTCTAATTGGCTATCAGAACGCCTCAGAAGGCAGAAGTAATGTATGAAGTTGGGAGAAATACAAATGGAAAATAATATCAGTGGAAATGTGAGTGGTAAAAGTTGATAGGCTAAAGTATATAGTTTTGACGATATATAGAAAAACTTCGAGGAGTGGTGCAGCTTACGAAAACATACATTTTTTTTTGTATAGGAACGTTGGGTCGAATGTGATGCGTTGAGTAGCGAACTCAATAACATGAGACATTAAAAATATCATTTGAAAGTGCTTCTTTAATTCAATGTTTGCAATAAATGTTCAAAATGAGTGTTCGGTAACGTCGAAAGAGTGATTGGTGAACAGATGCCAGTCATTTCGCAGCCACAATGGAGAGTCGAACAACGAGGTCCTCACTGTCAACTGGCGACTCGTAAATGAAAATGCAGTTGCAAAAATAGAGCAAGAATAACATAAAGTGCGCATCGGGGTTGCCAGTCAGAGGCCTCGAAACTCGTCACGTGATGGGTATTAATTGGGGCATTGTGTCTAGCTGTTGCGGAAATGTGTTTGAAAGTGTACCTCAATGTGTCACTTACGATACCACGTTTCTACACACACACAAAAAAAAAATGTGTGTTTTAGTAAGCTGCATTGCCTTCAAAATTGTCACTGTGGCCTGATGACCAATTGACTAGCGCTTTGGTCTTTGGTACCATAGGCTTCAGGTTCGAATTTTGGCGGTGGCATGGATGTTTGTGAGTGGTTCGAAATCCATATTAAACTGTAGGTCCCTGTCCAGTTAACTTAAAGTTTGCACAAGATGACCGTAGAGTGACAAGCCATACTCAAAGATTGTCCCATGACCCTTAATCTTGTGGTACAACACTCACATTAATACATATAAAGATTTTGTCACAATAGAAACTGAAAAATATTATATGTAACAATTCTTTTTCGGGTGGAAAACCGAAAAAAAAAATGTTATAAGATAATACATCAACATCAAATATACAAAAGCCGAAAACATGGCAAAGAAAAAAAAAATCCCATCGACAAGTTTAGTTCATTCATGAAATAAAAGAAAAGAAAAGCCAAAAAAGTAAAAAAGCCAAACATCTTTTCGCCAAAAATCCCTTTCCAGGGAAAACAGCAGCTAAATCATGATCCGCGGGCACAATGGCAGATCGCATACGTCACCGTAGTTTTTCACCGCAGTTATTACGAAGCGACGGGGACATCCTATTAAACCCTTGTCGTTCTTGGGGACAGGCTCTCTGTATTCATTAGGGGACAGCACCAATCTGTCGCCCGTCCCCATCCGTCACCCCCCCCCCACCCCCTTGTCCACCGACGGCTCGGTATATCATTGGCGGACGGTTGTTTCCGCTATTCGTGACACGCAAGGGTTGGTTGTGGGTAGATGCGGATCGTCGATATGATGTATTTGTCGAAGAAATAAAGAATGGATTCCTGTATTCTAACTAGGGTCGTGGCAGGTCTCGGGAAATCCAGAATTTACACTACTGCCGATTTTTGAAAACGTCTCCCCTCAGTAAAATTTTCATGGTATTGTACCATCATAGTTTACCATTATGGTATTTTACCATCAACACTTTAGTTCTCTATATAGGTAATAGTAAGACTTTAAACAGTATAATTAACCGATTATGTCCAGTTTTGAAAAAAATGTGCTTATTCAATTCAATTAATGCCTTAATTATATCTGTTGTAGATGATAGGTAAAAGGAAAATTATTTAATACATGCAATCAGGGATATAATTTAATACGTAACCCAATTTAACAAAATTAGCCATTTTTGTCTCATCCCCTCCACCAAAAAAAAAAAAAAAAAATAAAAATATTGTTCAAAGTATTGCTCTAAATTTTGGGATTTAATCACAATTAAGTTTACAACTGCGATATTAGACAAAAAAAGATCTAAAAATCTGATACTCTATCTTTCCCATAATAACACTTGATAATATTCTAGAAGAGGAAGATCTTGAGAGCTATATTTGGACCTATCAGAGAGGGTGATGTTCGGATTCATTTGGTTTGTTTTGTCGCTCTACGGTCATTTTTTTTTTTTTTTTTTTTTTTTTTTTTTGCATAATTTGTGCTAATTAGAGCGGGACCTACAGATTAAAGTGGATCCCGAACCACTCACACACATCCATGCTGCCGCCAGGATTCGAAACTGAAGCCTGTGGCACCAATGGCCAGAGCGCTAGCCAATTGGCCATCAGTCCGCGGAGGAGGTTCGAGGAGGAGTTAGAGGCGTTACAATCTTGAAATGTTTTGGAGAAAGGGATATTCTAAATTACATAAAATCAAACAGAATTTAATGGCTAGGACATATAGAGAGAATGTAAGATAGCAGAGGCACAAAAGATGATTTTCAAGGGGAAGTACCAGGGCCAAATAAAAAAAAAAAAAAGAAATGGATTGAAAAATAAAAAGGATCTGAAGAACCTAAAGACCACAAATTGGAAAACTAAAAATTCGAAAATAGATGACATACGATTCGTACTGTTAGAAAGGCCATGGTCCAACATGGACTGTAGTAACTAACTCTTAACTCCCGTTAGTCCACATTTTAGTATTCACTAACGGACAGTTAATTAATTAGAATATTTAAACGGGAATTAATGGCAAATGCAGCTGTAAATTATGTTGTATTACGAAGCCTTCCATCAAAATCAATGCTCTGTTATCTGTTTTAACACATCTTTCAATTTGTAGACTAACCTGATTATTATAACTAATTTTCTAATTTTATCCTCTGATCGAAATCAATTGTTTTATTTCAGTTGAATACTACTGAGTACCAGTTGAATTGTAAAAGTAAAATGTAAAAAAAAAAAAAAAAGTGAGGTTTCAAAGATCGAATTGCGATCACACTCAAGAGCCACAACATTATGACCACCTGTCAATAACGAGTTGGCCCACCTTTGGCGCGCAACACAGCTTCAACCCGCCTTGGCATGGATTAATACCACCACTTAATACCAGTTAAATACCATTTCCACCTGATCATGTGCCTTCCACGTCATCCAGGTGAGTTCATTGCAAAATGTAGGGGTGGTCATAATGTTTTGGCTCTTGAGTGTATACCTTGAAAATAAAATTAATGATTAGTGTTACTTTCTTGTTGAAAGGTTGTTAATAAAAAAAGATTGTGTAAACGACAATGTGAATTTTATGACCGAGTTTTTCTTGAATAGGGCTGCTGTTTAGTATTCACACAGAAAAAAAAAAAAAAAGCCCTATCCCATTTCTCCAGTCGCTCATCCAGTGTTATAAGCGACTCTTCGGTGTCAAATAAGAAAAGCGAGAATTGAGAAAACAGCGCTGAAATATTTCCTTTTTTAAAAAAAAAAAACTGCTTGGAGGAACGAGACGAGGGGTGGAAAAAACAGTTTTTCATGTTTAGCATGAAGTCGCTTCTTGTCAACTTCTGGGGACAGTTCCAAAATAGAAAGAATTTCGATGTGCATACAGAAAAGATGGGTTTCTTTGTGAGAAGAATGGAATATTTCTGTAGCGGTAAGAAATACTTATCGATATGTGTGTGTTCGAATTGTGCAGTGTGAAAAGATTTCGTTCATATTGGTGGCATTCATACGGTGCCATCAGAAGCGACCCCTTTCAAACTACTTGCAAGAAAAAGTTGTTAACTATTTCAGAAATATAGGTAAGAAATCGTTTCACTGTACGCGAAGAAAATAAAGCAACAGAAATCATACTACAAAAATATATCCGTCAAATAACTTGACAGGCGAACCCAAGCAAATATAGAATGTTTTATATTTTTAGTGGTTATTTTTATTTTACTTATGATTAATCGATAATAATTTTTTTAAATATATGCATACTAAATCATAGTAGCGATCAACACCAATGCAATGTCGACAACATCAATGCTAAACATTGATCTACATTACATAAGAATTTCACTACATTTATAAGAATTTTACAATTAAGGTCAACACGATCAACAGCTTCATCCGAATATCTTCATCTTATTTGCTTTCATTAGCAATCTGAGCATGATTTCAGCACTTGTTTCCCTGTTGCCACTGGCATCATAACAGAATCTGGATCTTAAATCCTGGTATCTATCAACATCAATGCATTGTAGAACATTGATCTACATTATGTTGATAAGAATTTTACTATTAAGGTGGAGTTGCTCAACTTCATCCGAATATCTTTATCTTAATTAAGTTACGTTCATTGGCAGTCTGAACATGATTTGAGTATTTGATTCCCTATTTGCCACTCATACCGTAACAGAATTTGGATCATAAATTACAATTTCGATCAACGTCAATGGAATGCAGAACAATGTTAAGTATTACAATGCATTAATAAGAAGTTTACTTTTAAGGTCAACTTGATCAACAACTTAATCCGAATAGCTCCATCTTAATTACTTTCACTAGTAATATAAAACATGATTTGAGCATTTGATTCCCCATTTGCCATCAACATCATAACAGAATCTGAATGCTAAATCATAGTATCAATTAAATAAAGGAAATGTAGAACATTGATCGACATTACATTGATAAGAATTTCACTACATTGATAAGAATTTTACTATTAAGGTCGACTTGATCAACTTCATCCGAATATCTTTATCTTAATTACGTTACGTTCATTGGCAGTCTGAACATGATTTGAGCATTTGATTCCCCAGTTGCCAATGACATCACAACAGAATCTGGATGCTAAATCATGCTATAGATAAGCATCAATGCAATGTAGAACGTTCATATGCATTACATTGATAAGAAATTTACTATTAAACTGACTATTAAACTATTACTGATTAACTTCATCTGAATATCTCTGTCTTAATTACTTTTATTGGCAGTCTAAGCATGATTTGAGAATTTAATTTCCTCTTTGCCACCGACATCACAACATAATTAATAGTGTGATGTCAACCGCACTTTTGTAAACGCAGCATATTACAAATTTTTGCAATCACTTTTAATAAATGATATAACCATCTTCTAAACTTATAAAATTACTATTAATTGGAGACATGAACATGATTCGAATGAGCAAACTGGTAATAGAAACTTTAATCGATGCATGTTGATGCTAGTTCTAAAATGGAAGACGAAATATCCTTAACACCTACTGTGCATAACTATAAAAAATTATAACTATGATATATAAAAAGAAAAATCTTCCTGCCATACTAACTGAAGACAAATTCCCCGTTGATGGTTCCCCATTTCACTTCACTTCTCTAATGAAAAATACCAAGAGATAAATGAGAAGAGATCCGTTTAATAGTGCCTAATTACGAGAAGAGGCACCCCCCAGAGTAGAGGGGGGAATGAAGATTTTAGAAAGGTTTTTTGAAGGTTACCTCATTAACATTTATCTCCCCTAAAATAAGGGGGGAGGGAGGGGATTTTCTAAATTAGATTGGAATGACTTCCCTTCGTCATTTTTTTTTCCAACCCCTACCTACAATTTTATTTTGAAGAAGAGCCCTCTCTTCAAATCCCGGCCTGACCACATTATCGAAGATTAGCTTTTGCAGTTCCTCCTTCCTTTTTCCTTTCCTCCTTGTTTCTGGGGATTTTAACCAAGGTAATAGGTCATTAAAAAAAAATTTTTTTTTTTTCTTTTTTATTTCAGTGATTTCTTTCCTTTACTCGTTTCTGATTAGAAAGTTTCTGTAGTTTTGTAAGTTCATCAAGATCTGGTGAAATATTCAGAGAAGTTAAAATTTCTCGAATGTTAAATTATAGAAGATCTTTTATAATGTTAGTTTCTAAGAGATATGATATTTATCTCCTGTTTCGAGATCTAGATAGTACGGGAAATTTATGGCTTGCCATTATTACGCCATATTGTTTTTATTCCCACCTTTCTCTGTGGTCGATTCGAAAACTAGTAAATGAAAGTAAAACAAATTTTAAAATTATGACAAATTATAATAATGAAATATTGCGCTGTAATAAAATGAGTACATAAATTTGAGAAAAAAATGCATTGTATACATAAAATAGTAGCAAAGTAAATCGCTCATCGGGGTGGCCAATTTGGCATCAACATAATCCTCACGTGATCATAATTCTTATGAGATAACATGGCCAACAATATTTACTGTTAGCCAATACTACTTTATGTTGTTGTTGCAGAGAGAGAAAAAGTTCCACTATCCTACAATGAATAAGAAGGTATAAGGAATCCCAGGTAGTTGTCAAAATCCTAGAGTTATAAGGAATTACATACTAATATGCGTAGGACCTCCTTTGGCATGTAATGCAGCTTGATTCGCCTGGGAATCGAATCATACAAGTGCTGAATAGTATTTAGAGGAATATTGAACCATTCACAACATGGCTGCCAGTACCATAATAGATACACTTTAATATTTGATAACTACAGACATTCAAAGAGGCCATATTGTAAGAGCCCGACTAGCTGGAGGATAAGGATAGCTATAAGGAGCCCAATCACAGCTCCCGCTGCACAGCATTATCATCCTGGAAAATTCCATCCCTGCAGGAAACAGCGTTTATATCCCAGGATGGACATGGCCAACTAAAACTTCACTATGCTATCATGTCTTTCGGGGTTACGATTGGGGCAGCAGAAACCCCAACATGCTCTTACAGGTGACAGATCAAAGACTGCCATGGCAGATCTACCTCCATGCTCGACAGTTGGAAGGAGACAATCACGATCATACATTTGTGCAGGTGTCCTCCAAACGTATACCCCCTCCTGATGTGGGGAAAATGTGAAAGATGATTCATCTGACGCTATAACTATATACTTAACAAACGCCCAGGCTTCGTGGTTGTGGTACTACTGTACACAACGTTTGGAATTAACGGATGTATCAGTGGCTTGGGAATGGCTGCTCTGCCATAAAGGGCCTGTTTATGAAGGTGCCTCCTAATTGTAATTATTGACACTGAAGATGTTGGCTGACCTCTGAGGTCACTTTGGCTGCAGTTGGTTTCTTTTGACGATAATGAAACATTTGGGACAATACAATCCGCTTCAATACCCGTCAATTCCCTCCTTCCGTCCACTATTTTCGCTTGTCGAGTTTGTCTTGCTGTCGTGTGTACACTATCAGACTTGAGACACCGTACCTCTAGAAACGCCTAAAAGCTGGGATGTATCGGCCACAGATGCTCCAGCTAGTCGGGCTCTTACAATATGGCCTCTTTGAATGTCTGTGAGTTCTGACATTTTACGCTTTTGACAAAAATCCAACTGCATTAAAGCTGCATCATACTATATTTGTAGTGGTTCGGAATCCACTTTAAGCCGTAGGTCTCTGTCTCATAGGACCATAGAGCTTCACAGAGCTCAATCAGACTTCTTCTCACCCACATCATTCCCAAATTGTAAAAGGAGAACTCAGCTCTAGGCACAGTGATATAATGTGGTGTAGTAGTATTAGCAGTACCATGATATACACTTTTTATTAAAAACTACTGGCAACTAAGATCACATTTTAATGCTTACGAAGCGCATTCATAAATATCCCTTTTATTCACAGGTGTTTCTATTCTTTTGATAACCACGTATATGACGTCATATTCAATTTGTTATTTCTAACTATAAAAAAAAAAGGGTTGGGATGTGCAATAAAAGTTTTCGTTTAAAAACAGAAAAAGTTTTCATTTTAAACAATAGAAAGTTCTCATTTTAAAAAATAAAAATTCTCATTTTAATATAATTATTATGAATTATTTTGTAGTTTAATTCAAAGGCAAAATTGGATTTCTAAGTGCTAAGGGTTACAGTTTTCAAAGGAAGACAGAGAATATGCTTTATGCATATGAACAGAAGGCACTAAAACGTCGTTGTCATGGCAACGCATCTTTTTCATGTCTCATCTTGGGATCAGTATTTCACACGGCGAGTGTTTTCACAGTTACTTTGCCTAAACATGCAGGGGAGCTCAGGAGCCATCGCTTCTACTTCATTTACAAGTTAAAGATGTCGCAGACACCGCCCCGTGAATACAAATGAAAATATTTCGCTCCCAACGAAATCGAAAAGGTTCCCCTCCCCCCAGCAGAATACCAAAAATGTGCGTAAACTATTCCTCTAAAAACACCCATACATTCGAAATTCCATCTCTCGATCTGCTCTAGAAAAGTTGTCAAGAGATGGGGACTCCATTTTAACAATACCCGGAATCGATTCCTTTTTTTTTCTCCCCTCTTTTAGGAAAAAGGATATTTTCGTCTCTGTTTTTCTCAAACTCCTTTTTTTTTATAGGGGGGTGGAGTGAGTCAAAAGGGGTTGAATAAAGGATTTGCCATGTAGCTGACCAATGGGATCTGGCTTGTGTCCAGAACTGCGATCGAATAAAAAATAATGGATTCCGATCTCCTTCTTACAAATGCTTCACGGTTCATTAAATTGGCGCGTTCCTGGGTTGAATCGTTCAGTGAAATCGCTCATTTTCGATCAGTAAAAGCAATCAACAAAGAAAAAGTAAAAAAAAAAAAAATATAATCTATGTTAATTCAAAATTTGCATTTCATAAGGTTTCACGATTGTAGAATATTCTAGATGGTTAAATATTGAATTAAGAAAGGGGAAAAAAACTTTCTGTGAATATTTTAATTTTCAAAAATAAATACTGCGTTCTTTTAAAATTATATATAAAAATTCTGATTTGAATTATCTCTCAAAGTTCTGTAATAAGCAATTCGATTGCACAAAATGCTTCCTCCTACGAATAGTCCCTGTGGCGTTCAAGAGATATAGTCAGGCCTGCAGACTCTCACCCGGGAGAAAGTTTATTTCGCGCATCCTGAGCGAAGCAGATTATCAGGTTTTCGGCTTAAAAGTGGGATCCTAATTAATCTGGGATTTTAATTACTACTGAATCCATAATTACCTGTCTTTAAATGTGTTAAATATCGAAAAAAATAGAATACCATCATAGTAGAGTAGTAACTAACAGTGCCCATATAGAGATTTAACTTAATTCATTACAACTAAATAAGGCAAAAAAAAAAAAAAAAACTTGCAACCGTAGCTCCTTCTATATACTGGCAAGAACGCCTCATTGTGGCACTCAGGAGAAATGGTCAATCGGAATTCACGCGAAAGAAAGTACAGTGCAACCACACCCTTCTGTTGATAAACGTTTAGTTTACAATCGTTAGTTATTTAGTTGCAACGTTTAGTTATATTTCACGTACCCTGCGCATACCCGAGTTTCAGATTTTCGGCTTAGAAATGTAGTCCTACCTATCCTTATATTTATTTTAAATACATTTAAATACATATATATATATATAATATAAACATTTAAGATTCTGTGCCTTATATCAAAAATGGCAATTTTGGTTCAGATTCATTTTTATTTACTACTTATTAATTTTTGTCATTAAAAGTTTATATATATATATATTTATATATATATATATATATATATATATATATAAATATATATATATATATATATATATATATATATATATATATATATATACACATATATCCCCCATATATATATATATATATCCATGACTATACGCTGCAATAAATCTTAGTCAAGGATATCTGAGCCTCTCAATCTATACATATCAATCCATTGAGTGATTTCTTTCTATCCTTTCCCAAATTCAATCACTTTCCCAAGTGTGTATCAATTTCCATTTTTTCCTGGAGAAATCGGGAAAAACTCAAGATGAGAACCCTCCTTCACTTCAATCTTTGAAGCTGCGCTTAAAAACTAAACATGACTTCAAAAAAAAAAAAATCCAAACGCAATTTCAGATTTTTTTCTCTTTTTTCTTTTTCCTTCTGTTGAAAAAAGAATCTCCGAGATTTAAAATAATATTTACGTAAAGTAATTTAACATACCAGGATTGAATTCGTATCCAACAACAACAAGCACACGTACCTGTAATAAAGAAAAACAGTTAACTTAGAGAACGATATAATTGTATTTCTATGCATAAGAATAGAAAACAGATTTCGCAGGAAAAAAA
>BPLR01000084.1:0-12915 GCA_021605095.1 Caerostris extrusa | reverse complement strand
TAACAATCAATAACATCACACTTGCAGATGCTAACGCAGTTGCCAAAAGCCGACTCATTCTTCATAACTTTAAGAAGCCACTCATCACGGACTTCAACTGACCTAGGAAGTTGACATCAGTTTTTAGCAGACTCAGAACTAATCATTACAGATGGAGGAAGATTCTCCCAGACAAGACCAGGGAATACATCCCCTGCAGAAATTGCCCCAACGCTTTCAAACACCTAAGCATATTCTAGAATGCCCAGCACTCACTCCCCATGTTTTGCAATTGGGTAGGGTGCCAATCGAGGCCAACTTAAGAGAAGTCCTGTATAGTGAAACGGCGCCGCTATCGAGAAGACTTTTGACTTGATCTAACATTGATAATATATTTTAAATCCATGAACACGATAACAACAACAATTAATAACAATACAAAACACACATTTGCGAAGGATATGGCTTTTCTTATTCCCATTAGAATATTTAAATGTTTATTTATAGAGAGAAATGGCAACATTCTTTCATGGAAAATATTTGATTGGTCAAAACCCCAACGGATTGGACCAGAAGCACGATGTCATAGTTTTCTTTTCGTTGCAAGGGAATTTGTCGAAAACTACGATGCACAAATAGGCAATATTTATTCTAAAATAAACAAATTAAAGATTATTTGGTTGAAATGTTGAATGTGGAATTGTTCTAATTGAAGTGATATAACGAATTTTAGGGGATATTTATCGTTTGCAAGTGAACGAAGCTCTTTGGTTGCGAATCTTGAGATGGAGAGTTGCTTTTGATCAATCCCATTGGAATGTGACATTTTAATAATTAAAAATAAAAGTAGAAAAACATTAAATCAAAAAAAAAAAAAAGAATTATGAAAACAAAAATAATAATTAAAATATAGAAAAAAAAAAATTTTATATTCAGAAGATAAGAAATGAGCAGAACCATCATCCAGTAAAATTTTGCCCCAGACAATTAATAAAAATCTGTATATGATTAATAATGGGTGCGTGTTTAATAAAAGATCATTAATAAAGATCTCCATTTTTTAGCTTTTGGGAAAGGGATAATCTCAGTATTTGAATTAGCAAAAATGGGGACAAACTCCTTCATTACATCATCAATTATTACATCTGCTATAATCTCACTGGATGATAGTTGAAGTTCATTCAATTCCTTCTATTACCTCACACTCTCCCTATATATATCTTGTTCAAATTTTCAATCGTTCATAAAATACTTTTTATTCATCCACTCCAGTTCAAATACATTTTTTTTTTTTTAACTTGTAGTGGATGACACTTGATTTTGATACAGTTTTTCAAATATTAATTCAGTAATTAAATTTAGCTAATTAATTTTAGTTTTTTAGATTTAAGTTGCATATATCTACTAATAGATGGCGCCAGATAAACTTTAAAAAATTAATGAAAATTATTTCTGCAATATAGTGAAAAAAAGTAGGAATTGACTTATATATATTACTTGTTTTCGAAGACAGACATAGGTGAAAGGGTCGAATGTGGGAATCGCAGGGCTTCAGCAAATCTGAAATTTTGAATAACTTGCAGGGAAGACAGGAAGTTGAATAAAGGTTTTTCTAGCATTGCTAATATTTGCAGTGTTTAGTAGAGGATCAAGGAATTTAGGACAGTTAAATCAAGCAGCAAGATGACCAATGTTACCACAATTTATGCAAGTGGAGTTCATAATAGTTTTTTATGGGGGAGGGGGGATTCCCTTGGCAATCTTTATGATAACGTTGTTCTCCATAGTTGAGGCAGAGTATCTTAAAACCACAATTAGTCAATTATGGTGAAAACTATTACATCTGAAGCATTGTGTCGCAATAGGTCGTTTATTAAACTTTTACACTAAGGCTATCTAATTTGAAGATGTCTTAACTAATCTCTTTACGAGGTAAAAATGATTGCCAGATAGGTAGTGGCTGCTTGGCGTTAGTCTTAGTTAACTGAGTAATTTTGATATCCTTAAATTTTTATCATTTTATTTTAATATCCTCCTTTTAATTTCCAAAGCCTAACTCATTTTTCTGTAGGGGTACAGCAAGTCAGACCTTTAAGAAGCCTCTCAGATTTAGGAAAAATAACAAAAAAATTCAATGCTCTTTCTCCTCAAGCATTGAGCAATAGTTCTACAGTGCTGAGCATCCATAAGAAACATCTTCAGCATTTATCCAGCAAGCGTAATATATACTTATCCATTGAAATGTTATTAAATTCATTTAAAGTCTTCATTAATATGCGAAACATCAATAACTCTGTCTTAAATATTCTACAAAATTACGATTGATATTTCTTCACGCAAACATAGCAAAAGACTTCGCACTGTTCTAAATATTTTAAATTAATTCCTTATCCTGACGATTTTCTCCTGCTCTGACTGGTTTAGTACCTACAACTGCCTAGATGAAAAAAAATTCGCTTTCTCTAAGCTATTTTTCTCCTAATTTGACCTTTGCTTATTCTGTTTTATTTATTTATTTTGATTACATGCAACTGATTTCATCAACATCTACACTTTTGAAATTTTTCATTTTATAATTTTATTAAATAAATAATTCTTTTTAAGAAAAAGGGCATTCAATTATCTATTTTGCTTATTAACTCAAAGGGCATGAGACCACCGCTATGTTTCAACATTTTACAATGAAGGAGCTAGTAGCCGCTACGCTGCCAAGGATCTCCGTATTAATCTACAATAAGAGTCTTCATTAATTAAAGGATGTTGACAAAAATAACATTTTTAATGTAGCAATTCGTGGCAACACGCTTTGTGCGTGGATGAAAACCACAAAAAATATATAAGTTTCCTGAATTAAAACTTGGTATTATCTCTTTGACCTAGTATGAGATTTAAGATTTCTTGAAGAATGTGATGCTAAAAAATAAATTTGTTAAATGTAGGCAAAAATCTTTTAGAATTAACTCACCACAAAACATTAAAAAATCTACCAGAATTCATAATTTTATGCATTTTAATGAATTGCATGAAACTGACATCCATAATAACACATAAAACAAGTAATAAAAAAAAAAAATTTTTTAAAGTCAATTCCTACTTTTTTTTTTTTTTTTTCGCTATATTGCAGAAAGTCCTTTATAAATAATTTTTAAGTTTATCTGGCGCCATCTATTGGTAGATATATGCAACTTAAATCTAAAAAAAACTAAAATTAATTAATTAAATTTAATTACTGAATTAATATTTGAAAAAACTGTATCAAAATCAAGTGTCTTCCACTACAAGTTAAAAAAATGTATTTCAACTCGAGAGTGGATCAATAAAAAGTATTTTATGAACGATTGAAAATTTGAACAAGATATATATAGGGAGAGTGTGAGCTAATAGAAGGAATTGAATACAGCTGTTGAATCTACAGCAGTCAAAATTTACTATTTCCACTGGATTCAATTTATAATATCAATCGATCATAGAATTAAATAAAGGCAAAGCCTTCTAAGTTTAAAAAAATTAACAAATCACAAAATTCAAGCCATTGATTACAAAACATTGCCCATTTTCTCCAAAATACTCGCGTTCGAAATTGATGTCACAAAATATATGATTGTTTGGTTGGCTGTAATGGATGATGCCACACAATCTCAACAACAGCTACATAAGTGAACTCCAGTTGATAGTTAAATAACATAAACCGAGAGTTTTATGTATGAGAGAGCTTATTTAATGGAAAATTGTTCGTGTGGTAGATACTGATATCAGGTCCCGTTATAAGGGTAAACAAATACATACAGCAACAAAAACGCCTGAACTAGAGTGGGAAAAATTCCACAGAAATATATTTCGTTCACCTGAATCTAGAAAATAAATGAGTAGTAAAATGAAATACAACAGGAAGGGGCAGGCTTCTGGATATTCATGCGTTTTGAGATGCTCCACAGACCGGATTCAACCAGCTTATTCAAGAATATACAGGTTTCTGGGCATTTCTATGCATGTATTTCATTTGGCATATGCATACATGATTCAGTAAGCTTTTCATTTGGCATATTTCTATGCATGTATTTCATTTGGCATGTGCATACATGATTCAGTAAACTTATTCAGATGTAACAAGAATAGACAGGTTTCTGAGCATTTCTATGCATGTTTTGACAGGTGCATATGATTCATGTATTATCATTAACAAGAATAGGCAGGTTTCTGAGCATTTCTATGCATGATTCAGTGCATACATGATTCAGTTATTCAGATGTAACAAGAATAGACAGGTTTCTGAGCATTTCTATGCATGTATTTCATTTGGCATGTGCATACATGATTCAGTAAACTTATTCAGATGTAACAAGAATAGACAGGTTTCTGAGCATTTCTATGCATGTATTTCATTTGACAGGTGCATACGTGATTCAGTAAGCTTATTCAGATGTAACAAGAATAGACAGGTTTCTGAGCATTTCTATGCATGTATTTCATTTGACAGGTGCATACGTGATTCAGTAAGCTTATTCAGATGTAACAAGAATACAGGTTTTTTGGGCATTTCTATCCATATATTTCATTTGACAGGTGCATACATGATTCAGTAAGCTTATTCAGATGTAACAAGAATAGACAGGTTTCTGAGCATTTCTATGCATGTATTTCATTTGACAGGTGCATACGTGATTCAGTAAGCTTATTCAGATGTAACAAGAATACAGGTTTTTCGATTTCTATCCATATATTTCATTTGCATTTGATTCTATCCATATATTTCATTTGACAGGTGCATACGTGATTCAGTAGTAAGCTTATTCAGATGTAACAAGAATACAGGTTTTTTGGGCATTTCTATCCATATATTTCATTTGACAGGTGCATACGTGATTCAGTAAGCTTATTCAGATGTGTAACAAGAATAGACAGGTTTCTGAGCATTTCTATGCATGTATTTCATTTGACAGGTGCATACGTGATTCAGTAAGCTTATTCAGATGTAACAAGAATAGACAGGTTTCTGAGCATTTCTATGCATGTATTTCATTTGACAGGTGCATACATGATTCAGTAAGCTTATTCAGATGTAACAAGAATACAGGTTTTTTCGGCATTTCTATCCATATATTTCATTTGACAGGTGCATACATGATTCAGTAAGCTTATTCAGATGTAACAAGAATAGACAGGTTTCTGAGCATTTCTATGCATGTATTTCATTTGACAGGTGCATACGTGATTCAGTAAGCTTATTCAGATGTATGTTTTTCGGCAACATATTTCATTTGAATAGATTCAGGTTTCAGATGAGCATTTCTATGCATGTATTTCATTTGACAGGTGCATACGTGATTCAGTAAGCTTATTCAGATGTAACAAGAATACAGGTTTTTGGGCATTTCTATCCATATATTTCATTTGACAGGTGCATACGATTCAGTAAGGATGTAACAAGAATACAGGTTTTTGCATTTCTATCCATTCAGTATTCAGCTTATTCAGATGTAACAAGAATAGACAGGTTTCTGAGCATTTCTATGCATGTATTTCATTTGACAGGTGCATACGTGATTCAGTAAGCTTATTCAGATGTAACAAGAATAGACAGGTTTCTGAGCATTTCTATGCATGTATTTCATTTGACAGGTGCATACATGATTCAGTAAGCTTATTCAGATGTAACAAGAATACAGGTTTTGGGGGCATTTCTATCCATATATTTCATTTGACAGGTGCATACGTGATTCAGTAAGCTTATTCAGATGTAACAAGAATAGACAGGTTTCTGAGCATTTCTATGCATGTATTTCATTTGACAGGTGCATACGTGATTCAGTAAGCTTATTCAGATGTAACAAGAATAGACAGGTTTCTGAGCATTTCTATGCATGTATTTCATTTGACAGGTGCATACATGATTCAGTAAGCTTATTCAGATGTAACAAGAATACAGGTTTTTTGGGGGCATTTCTATGCCTTTCATTTGATGCATACATGATCCAGTCCATATATTTCATTTGACAGGTGCATACATGATTCAGTAAGCTTATTCAGATGCAACAAGAATACAGGTTTTTGGGCATTTCTATCCATATATTTCATTTGACAGGTGCATACATGATTCAGTAAGCTTATTCAGATGTAACAAGAATACAGGTTTTTGGGCATTTCTATCCATATATTTCATTTGACAGGTGCATACATGATTCAGTAAACTTTTCTGTATTAGTAAGTAATAATTTTAGTTTGCAAGTTCGTTTTCTTTAAAAATGTAAATTTTGTTTTCCAATAAAACCATTTTCCGTAAATCTGTATTAATATTAATGTCTTTAAGTCAATTATGTGTATTCTTATTAGCATTGTTAATTTATAATTCTGTAATTATTGTAGTTTTTTAAAGCTTAATAGGTTGAATTTTTGAGTTTGGCTAGGGGTGTCAAAAACGCTAGGGCCGCTTCTGCGGCTATTACTCTTAGGTTGATGTTCTTGTAATTTCATGACTGCTTCATAGACTAGCTGCCTGTAGTTAATAGATGTAGGAAAATTCGTATGAAGTCCATGTAACTAAGATCTCTCGGTATTCTTTGAAAAGATAATTTTTACACAATCATCAATAAAATCTGAGGAGAGATTCAATTTTTTATACATATAAAATTCGTCTGTATGTGCAAAACTGAAAATCATAACGTTTTTTTTTAATTTTCATGCGACACACCACAGCTGTTAACAGTGGAGAATGAAAGGTTAAGAGTTTTATGCAGAACAGGGCAACGGGCGTACCGGTTACGGAGTTCCTAGGTGGTTTTAAGAACCACAATACCTCCACATCTTAATTTAGTTAAAACATTAGCATAAAATGGGGTTGCTTAAATTTAATGAATACAAATGAATAAGATAAACAAAGGGTTTATACAATCATATATCACTTCCGGTCAGGGCCGGATTTAGATGAAAAGAGGCCCTATTCCAGGGGTCGGCAACCTGCGGCTCTTTAGTTCCATACGCAAATATTATTTATTTTATCAAAAAAAAAAAAAAAAAAAAAAAAAAAAAAAATTAAAAATCGTTCTGAATAGATTAACGAGGATTAGGCACCGATTCTATTTCTCAGCCACTTGTATTCGCTTTTCACCGCACCCCTCCCCATGACACGCGTCGTCAGTCCATCGGAAGCTCTCGAATGACGCCGTCGTCGGATGTTTCTATGTAGGTTTTTAATTCGCTTTCGACGCAAGACAATTTGGCGTCTTCATCAATGCTTTGGCTGTGACGTATAGTTTGTTGTTTCAAGTAAAAGAGTTAGAAGCGAATTATCTTCTCAAAGTTATGTATGTACATATATAATAATAATAATAATAATAATAATAAAAAAACGAAGTAAATAGGTAGCATTGTATTGTATTTTTAAAATATATATTATTTTCAAATAAGATACCTAATTACAACATAGCAACTGATGGAGCTAGAAGTATGACAGGAAAAAATAAAGGGGCAACAACGATTCTTCAGAGCAAAATAAACCACAAAAATTCTTACGCTTCACTGCATAATACACCAAGAAGCACTTTGTGCCCAAACATTTCCGGCGCATTAACAGCATCTTGTCAAAAGCACTCTACCATCACCAGTTTAAAGAATTCTTAAACGAAATGGAGACTCAGTATTCCGACCTCCTTCTTCACAATAAAGTGCGATGGCTTTCCAAAGATCAGGTGTTGAAACGTTTTGCTTTGTGCTTGAATGAAATAAATACATTCCTAAATGAATAACGAATTAATCACCCTGAATTAGAGAACGACAAATGGTTGCAAAAATTTTACTTTATGGTGGATGTTACAGCGAAATTAAATTAGCTGAATCTAAAACTGCAAGGAAAGGGAAACCCAGCCTATGTTTTGGTAGAAAAATTGATTTGTTTTGAAGAAAAATTAATTCTTTTTGCAGAATATATTCAGAGCGGTAAATTACTTCATTTTCAATTTCTAAAGCAATATCGCGATAAAACCTGCGCAACTGTTGACACGAAATACTTCAGCACAGTTATAAAAAAAAAATAATTAAAGATGAATTTGCTGACAGATTTGAGCAATTCAAAACCACTCTAGCATTCATAGTAAATCCTCTCAACACAAATAGTAACGAAATCCACATTTAGGCATTTGGAATTGATACTGGATCTCTAGAAATGTTATTGATCGATTTAAAAAGTAAAGCTTTGTGGAGTGGAAAATTTACAGGGTTGGAGGTCCAGAAATGTATGTACGTAACGCAACAAAAAGTGGACAGCTTTAAAAGAAATGCCGCGAGTTGAGGCACTTATATTCGACGCATGGAATAGTCTTCCAGATTGCTACAGTGAGGTGAAGAAGTTGGCATTTGGAGTGCTGACTATCTGCGGATCGACATATTCGTGGGTTTTTGTTCAAATGTATGTTATTTTTAATTTGAAGTACAAGTTACATTGTTTAGTAAAGTTCAAATTTTCTACTTGAATAACCATGCAAAACAAAAGGAGCGATTGAATTTGTTTGCTCAATTGTTTGTTATTGAAGTACAAGTTAGTGTTGTAAGTAAATGTTTAATTTTGTACTTAAATAATAAGTAATTATCTAATAATGCCATATCTATATATATTATCTAATTTGTTATGAAAAGTACTACTAATATATATGAATATATATTTTTCTTATGAATAAATAATTAGTTTTTTTATCAAAAAACTTTATTTATGCGAGTACTATTTATTGTTGGCAAGAAAAAAAATTTTGTGGCTCTTTAAAAACTTTTAAATTCTGTAAATTGTGATTTTTGACTCTTTTGACTCAAAAGGTTGCCGACCCCTGCCCTAGGCTACTCCACTTTTGAGGCCCTTTCACCTCCATTTTAAAGTCCTTGTAAATTACATGAGAGATAATAAAATACATCATTACTGTGATATATATCAATATGATAAATGAAACATGTGATAGGTACTAATCTTTATAAAAAATTTGGCACGGATAATAAATAAAAAGTCGAGAACACTTATTCTCAGCACCATATATAGTACTTGTAACAATAACTAATCAAACATAGCACACAACATTTACAAAGAAACAAAATTCAAATAATAAAAATCTTTGACTACGAAAATAAAATATGCAATAAAAATTATCCTATTTTCTATCAAATTAAATTAAATATATTCAATACATTGAAGATTAAAAAGCAAATTCAATTCAGATAAATTTATTTCATAATAATTAGCATTTAAAGTTTAAGTATGAATTTTAAGTTTTAAACTAAACCAAATATGGAACAAAGATTTTTAAACTGAATTTTAATGCGGAATTTAAAAATCACAGCCATTTTTTATATATCAAACATGTTTCTAATTAAATTCTTGAAAATACATTCATTATCTTTTCACGAGTTTCCTCTTGCATTAGCTGCCTAATTTACAATGTGATAACACCTCCTTTGGTCTTAGCTTCACTCATTTTGTGAAACTTCAAATGCATATATATATATATACACAATAAGCTCTTTTTAATTCGACACCACAGCTATACCAGATTATCGAGCATTAATATAGCTTTAACAGGGATGACAAAAATTACCCACTAGAAAATTAATTTAATAACTCAAAAGAAAGTTTAAATCATGTACATATTGAATATGTATACAACATCAAGAAAATTTTTTTTTAATCTTGCAACTACAAAATTAAAATTCATATATTGAAAATTAATTTAAGTGAACATTTACGTATTGATAAAAAAAAAAAAAAAAAAAAAAAACACTAAAGAAAAAAATACTATATGATGATAGTTAAAACAAGCATCTCCGTGACACGAAATGATTTAAAACAATTTCCTTTTTTAAAGGTCTGAATACAAGATATTTCAGGGGTTTTGCATTGTGAATGCTATGGTGATTTAGTTATACAATTAGCATATAGTGAATGCTGCATTTTGTTATGCAAAATTGTCATGTTTCTAGTTCATTCTTGCTAATTCTCCTTTGGTTAAGTTCTTTATAAATTATCTAACATCTTGAATACCTGCCAATAACTTCCACAAATATCTTCATTTGATATAGTTTTTTATTTTTTTAGACTAGTTAGACAAATTATATATTAAAAAAATCACCAAGATTTACGCAATTACTATAACTTCATTTTGAAATGTTCTTTGTGCTTCTTATGGTCCACATAACATAATAAACATTTTTGTGTATCCATATTATAAAGCTGAATTCTTACCAGGTACCAAGACCTCACATTGCAGAACATCAGTTACCCAGATGCTTGAGTCAGATCAGACTTCTGATTGATAGATGTTTGGCAAGCGATATCAGTATCGAATAAG
Source organism: Caerostris extrusa (assembly GCA_021605095.1). Lineage (NCBI taxonomy): Eukaryota > Metazoa > Arthropoda > Arachnida > Araneae > Araneidae > Caerostris > Caerostris extrusa. Next base: position 2,614 of record BPLR01000084.1, on the reverse strand, counting down.
AATCAATTAAAGATGAGTAGTAAAATAATCACCTTTGGATCCTTTCCACTTAAACATGTTTTTTATGTTATCAATAAACTAGTAATTGCTCATTAAATAGTCAGTGCACAAATGCAACATACCCTTATTTCAATTAATTTTATTGATGATATCCAACATGAATTTTCTTTCTATCTCTCTTTATACTTGTCTAGTATAAAGAATTCTCTAATTATAGAGAATTCAGGGAAACATTAAATAGAATGATTATTATAACAACTAAAATTTAATAGTTTGGCTAGAGTAGACATTTTGATTTAATGGTGTTTTTTTTTTTTTTTTTTTTTTAATTTAAAGTTAAAACTAATTTTTTTTATATATATATATATATAAAGCAAATTTAAAAATAAAGGAAAATTTCTTCAACATTTTCCAACTGAATTTTCTCATTTTGATGCTAAAATCAAATTATGACCTCTTTTATAAATATATAAACAAACTAATTTCAAAAATGTTATTAAGCAGAAATAATGGTTTTAAAAATTAAAATTTTTATTTTATTGGAAGTTGACATAAGTGTATTTGACCAAGTGAGGTGTGCCTAAATAAGAAATGAGTTGTCAAATCTAAATTTATTGAACCACACTAAGATTTAAATAATTATTTTATTAAAGTTTCATCTTTCTTGCTTTTTTTTATAAATAAAGTCACAAAACACAAAAAGATATTCTTCTACCATTAAAGCTTTAAATTAGAAATACCATATAAGCTTTGTGTTTTATTTCAAAACAACAAAATAAAAAGTGTCTTCCATGAAAAAAGCATTTTTATTAAACAATCATTCAGAATTAATTTGGTACAAGTGATACTGTGAAGATAGTTTGTTAACTGTTATTCTGAATCCATTTTGAGAATCTAATCTATTACAGTGAATTGCAATTTCAAAGTTATAATAAGAAACCCATACAAAACTTCACATTATTAAATATTGATGTATGGATATGGATTTTTTTTTAATTCATGTGTTAAAAATAATAATAATAAAAAAGGTTTATTGAAGGAAAATTAATATCTTTTAACAAAGTTCATGATATTAAAGCTCAAAAGCAAAAATTTATGATTTGTCTTAAAAATAATGATTATATACTACTGCGTCCAAAAATTAAGACCAATTTTCAATTTAAAATTCATGGGGCAATTTTTTTTTCTTTTTTAGGTTGCTGGCACTGTCCCTTGACATCTGTGTGAAATTTGAAATGTCAAAATATTCATCGCTTGGCTTTGTGAGACGCTAAAACTGATTCTGGTGATTTTTGAAATGTCTGAATTAAACGAGCAAAGAACTTGCATTCAATTTTGTTTGCGGAAATGTATAGAATGTTGCAGAAGGCGTTCGGTGAGCATTCCTATATCAGAAAGAAATGTTCAGAAGAGGTATAAACAGTTCAAAGAAGGCAGAGAATGCATTGAAGACGAAGAGCTCTATGGTCGACCATCAACCGACAAAGCTCACGTCCCAAAAAAATTAAAGATTTGGTGCTTGCAAACCATCAATTTACAATTAGAGATCTTGCTGCTGCTGATGGAATTTCAAAAGAATCGGTCAATTCCATTTTGGGCCTCAAACGCGCGCCAAATCTCGATTGATACCAAAAACAATGAATGTGCCAGCTCATATTCTTCGTGACTTTTTCGCCAAAAATGAAACCCATGTTGTTCCACAACCACCGTATTCCCATTGTGCGCCTTCTGGCTATTCCCCAAACTCAAAAGACAACCAGGGGCATTGCTTTGAGTCGATTGACCCCATGAGTAGTCTACTTATGGATGGAGTGAAAGGAAGCCGTTTCTGCTGTGATGGAGCGCATGTAGGTGACTTGCCTCCGAGTTGCTAAAGAAGGAGGGCAATGTCTTCTAGGAAGATTCATGGGAAACTCTCACCAGGTAATCTGACTAACAAGGCAAGACGCTAAACATCACAAATGCTATTGAGTTTGTCTACACCAATGAAGCCACCAGATTGAACCTCAACCCTAATGCTCACCAGCAGTGCATGTTTACCACTGAGCCAGAGTCAGGCACAAGGAATGATATTGCTACCATTCATCCACTTTTATATAGATCCTTTTAGTATTCCTGTGTAAAATAAAAAGAATAAGTTTAATTTAAATTTATATTATATTATATATTAACTCTATATATGTAAAAATTACATTAATTTTGATTCAAATAAAAATTATAATATATAAAATATTTAACTAATAATACAAAAAATTCACGAACAATGTTTGATTAAACTATTTTTAAAATTTAATTATTAATATGTCTTAATAACTTTTAAATAAGATACACAAAAATGAATGATCCATCATAAATACATACTAAAAAATGGTTGTTTTTCAAAATAAAATAAGACTTTTCCCATTTCCTTTTTATATATTTTAGACGCATTCTTATTAGAATAGGGGTGGCCAACCCAAATGTTCTTACTTAGGACCACTTTGGAAATGCATTTTAACTCCATGGGCCAGATATAAAATTATCTATCCCCTATTAGATTTAGACCCACTATAGATATTTTTGGGGAGTGAAAAATTAGCGCAATGAGTTATTATTTTTGAGCAATACGCGTAAC
>BPLR01000083.1:0-18123 GCA_021605095.1 Caerostris extrusa | reverse complement strand
AGTGTTTGTAAATTTAATGATCCTTTGCTTTTATAACTCTTAATCTTTAATTGTTTGTTTATTTGTAAGTAATCTACTTGTTTTCTTAATAAGACGAAGTTTTGGTTTATATTTTCAAGCTAGTTTTTTTTCTGTACTATTTCTTGAACCTTTGCTGTTCTTAAATTTTGCCATAGTCTCACTGATATACATAGTCTCACTTCTTTTTTAGATACTATTTAACTGCTCACTTTCACTTCTCACCACAGTTTCTTTTCAATAAAAATGTTTTTTCCCCAGCTTCGGCTGGGTGTTTACCATGTTCAACGGACTGATGGCGCCATCTGTCGGCGAGCCAGTCAATGAAAAATTGTTTTGTTTGAAATGTTTTTATGTACTTTTGTTCATTTTTAATTATCTTAACTATTTTATTTTATTTTTCTTAGCTTTAAATTTTTATTTTTACTTGAATCTTAAATCTTTTTTTTTGGCATCGTCAATGGACTCTTAATTGTATCTTAAGCTTTAGCTTTTTCGATCTCTTACTTTAATTGTTCTCAAGCAAGAGATGTTTTTCCTAAATTGTAATTTGTTTTCCTTTTTTTATTAATATGCTATAATTGAAGCAACTCCATTTAATGCTAATTTTCTAACTAATTTAAGATGTGGAGGTATCGGGTTCTTAAAACCGCCTAGAACTCCGTAACAGGTACGCCCGTTGCCCGTTGCCCAGACTGTTTTTTTTTTTTTTTTTTTTTTTTTTTTTTTTTTTTGTAGCAAATGATAAATTTATTGTAATAAATGTATTTTGTAGCAAATGATAAATGTATTGTAATAAATGTATTTTGTAGCAAATGATAAATGTATTGTAATAAATGTATTTTTGTAGCAAATGATAAATGATTTGTATTGAAACTAAAAAATGAAAAATAAATTATAGTTTAAGAAAACTAAAAAAAAACACGCTTTTAGAGTTAATCAGACTAAAAAGTAAAAATAAATTAATAGTTTAAAAAAACTAAAAAATACGCTTTTAGAGTTAATCAATCTAAAAAGTAAAAATAATTGTTAACATAAGAATAAAATTACTAACGAGAAAATGAATGTCACTGTTCTAAAAGCGTGGGGTGCTCGATATCAATCGTTATAATTTTTCACTAGTTTCATTCCGAAATGCAGAGTTAGTTTTAAAATGTCATACAAAGCACCCCACGCTTTTAGAACAGTGACATTCATTTTCTCGTCAGTCATTTTATTCTTATGTTAACAATTATTTTTTACTTTTAGATTGATTAACTCTAAAAGCGTATTTTTTAGTTTTTTTTAAACTATTAATTTATTTTTACTTTCGCTTGTTGTCGATTCTATAAAAATTCAACATCAGTGGTTCTTAAGATTGTTGAAGTCGGGGGACATTTAAAATATTACATATATAGTTATAGGCACACTATATATAATTTTCTGAGAAATATGTTATAATAGTTATGTCAAATATTACAAAAAAAAAATATATGATAAAAAAATAAAATGAATGTTTCTTTTTGTTGATGAGAAACATGAGCCTGATGTCAATAGCGATTTCTTCAATGTTTGAGCATATATTTGAAAGGTTAACTCTCATTTCCTCATAAATACATTAAAAATTTCTCCTTTTTACACAATTGTGGTGAGGGTAGAAAATCCTAATTCACATAAATATAACCTTGAAAATTGTAATAAAATTTTTTAAGCTTTTTAGATATTGAGATACATTCTTCTTTTATATGAATTTAAAAGACAATACCTTATGTTTAATCCTCAAACCACGATCAGTGGATTTAACTACTAGTTCCTCTTCAAGCAAGCAGTTACTGTTAGAGGATCAACTCCACAGAGTACTTTTTACAGACGGTGGAGTCTCATAGACTGCAATGGGAATAAATTAAAATTAACATTGAAATCACATAGACGCTAACGCTTTTAGTAGCTAACCATGGAAGTTACTACTCTTAGTTTCTCTGAAACATTCTGGAGCACTATCGCTATTTGGCACTTTTTTTTTGTTAATAAAATAAGAAAAAAAAAGCAATAAAAAGGTTAATTGCTTATAAAAAAAAAAAAGCTGTTTCTTAACAGAATAACTGAAAATAAATAAAAGTAACTATACGCAGAGTGCATCTGGAAATATATCACAGTGGAATCTAGGGCGCGTACTTTGAGAATCATTGTTCTACAACTTAGTAGGGTTTTTTTTTTTTTTTCCTTTATTGTTTCGTTTTCGATTTAAATTCGCTAATTTCCTTATTTCATCTTGAAAATCGTTGAGCCCTTCTCGTGGCTCAGTGACAACGCGCCGCTGGTAAGCATTAGGGCGGAGTTTCAATCAGTTGACGGCTTTGTTGTAGACAATGTTTCAAAAGACAGAGAATCGATAGCGTTTGGGATGTTTATCATCTTGCCTTATTAGTCGGGGTAACTGGTGGGAGTTTTCTGTGTTTCTAAGCAAATGAGCGGTAGTTCCCCCTAAAAGTCCTCCCGGAATGCACTGCCCTCCATCTTCAGCGACACGGAGCCAAGTCAGACTTCTACCTACGGATGCTCCATCACAGCAGAAACTACCCTTTCCCTTCCATCCATGTGTAGATTACTCATGAGTAGACTACTCATGACTTACTCCATGAGTAGATTACTCATGGGATGTCCGTCCCTCACTGCAGGACACTAAGGATTAGATACAACGGACATTGAATCGCTGAAATGGTTTTTAATGGATGCTGACAATTTTTATAGTGTTCTTTTTTCAATTCCTTCTATTAGCTCACACTTTCCCTATATATATCTTGTTCAAATTTTCGATCGTTAATAAAATATTTTTATTCATCCACTCAAGTTCAAATACATTTTTTTTTTTTTTTTTTGAACTTGTAGTGGATGACACTGGATGTTAATACAGATTTTTCAAATATTAATTCAGTAATTAAATTTAATTAATTAATTTTATTTATTTTTTTAGATTTTTTGCATATATCTACCAATAGATGGCGCCAGATAAACTTAAAAAAAATGAATAAAAATTATTTATAAAGGACTTTCTGCAATATAGTGGAAAAAATGGTAGGAATTGACTTTTAAAAAAAAAAATTTTATATTACTTGTTTATTACTAAAAGGGGGAATATTTTATTCTGGATTCCATATATATGGATTACGAATTTGACATAAAATGAGAGTGGGATTTGAGGAGTTATGCATTATTCAAGGGAGTTAACACTAAACGACAGCCTTTTAATTCCACTTTGCAAAATTCCTATGAAGAATTTTTTTTTATTGGCAATATATACATTCTACAAAAAAATCCTTCTAATTCAAATCTTCCTTCTGCATGTAATTGTAAAGAAAATTACTAATTCTTCATTCTTCTGTTTTCTTTATACCGATTTATTGGGATATTAATTATTAACTTTAATCATTGTAATTGCAGTAAATTAAATTTTATTCCGAAACTCACTGGAAATGAATTTTCTTTGAAATACTCCAACTATGGCTGATTCATTATTAACTAATTGCTTCATCGAATTTTTATATCCATGATGAATTAAACTTTATTCCAGTTTTTTTCTTGGAATACTCTAATTATAACTTTTTCCTCTCTGCTTGATTAAAAAAATAATAGAAGTTTTGACCTTTATTATGACATGCGGTAATTTTATTATTTTCCAGAGAAAGCTTTGTTTCATTAACATATTTCTTACCAATATTCTATGAAAAAAATATAACTATTTAAATTTTGAGATACTTATTTTCCCTTTAGATATCTGATTGATTTTGCAGGTGTGTATTCGCAACACATTTCAAAATTGTTATAAGATTGTCTAAAATACTCCTTAACATCAGGTAATTTTAAAAATTACCAATTAATCTTTTGTAATCAAGATTATTTAAGCTGGAAGTAACTTTATTCGAGATTCGGAAGGCCTGAAATTTAATGTTTCGACCTAATTTTTAAAATATCAATTTTCAATTTTTTGAGAATATTTTAATCACATAGAAGGGTAAAACAATTTTAATACATTTTTGTTTATTATATTTTATTCTTATACCAAAATGCAAAAGAAAGAATTTTTGAAAGAAACGTTTTAAAGAAAATGAATACATTTATAAAATTTTAAAGTTATTTTTAATGTTTAAGTTAAATAAAATTTTATTATGTGTTAACGAATCTATTTTTATTTTTATTTTTTTTTTTCTCGATAAGTCGTCACAGTGTAAAATCAATTTTTTTAATGACTCATTTCCTTATTTTTTTTTTTCCTCTTAATTCAGAAAGTTCTTCATAATTTGTACAATGTTTTTTTTTTTTTTTTTTTTTTCTCTCTCTTACATTTTTATTCTTATCTCTTATATTTTTATCACTCATTATGACACAGTAATGTCACTCATTATGACACAGTAATGTCACTCATTATGACACAGTAATGTCACTCATTATGACACAGTAATGTCACCAATATGAATTATTATAAAGTATGACGTAGTTCATAAATGTATATTTACTGTAAAATTATCACAATTAATTTTTTTTTTTCTTCCTATCAGCAGAAGAAAAAAAAAAAAAACTCATGTGAAAAAAATTGGGGGGGGTCTTTTTTTAAATATGAGTGAGAGTACAAAATTTCAGAAAAATAAATAAAAATAAGCAAATAAATTAATAAAGATAAACAATCGACTGGGCCGATATACAGGTTACCCATAAAATTATTTCATAATTACTAAAAAAAAAAATTTAAATTTAATTATATAATAATTAGCCATTGAAAGAAAATTTAAATTTAATTATATAATAATTAGCCATTGAAAAAAATTTAAAAAAAAAACCGATAAGTAGTATTTAATTACATAATTATTAGATCGTGAAAGAAATAAAAAAAAAAATTTTAAAGAAACTAATAAGAAATGTTGAAAGTGTTTCAGTACATTGTTGACCTATTCTCCTCAAAACAATGCCCATACCCCACTCATGACTCAGTGGCAACGTGCCCCGCTGATGAGCATTAGCGTGGAGGTTCAATCCGCTGGCGGATTTGTTGTAGGCACTGTTTCAATATTCATCTTTAACGAAGTATTTTGATATCTAAAAACGTACAAAATAATTTTAAAAACGAGTAAAGTAATTTTAAAATCGTGTAAAACAATTTTAAAAAACGAGTAAAGTAATTTTAAAATCGGGTAAAATAATTTTAAAAACGAGTAAAAGTAATTTTAAAATCGTGTAAACAATTTTAAAAACGAGTAAAGTAATTTTAAAATCGGATAAAATAATTTTAAAAAACGAGTAAAGTAACTTTAAAATCGTGTAAAATAATTTTCAAAAATGTGTAAAATAATTTTTAAAACTCAGAGAAACCAACTTTTGATATTAAAGTATAATGGATGTATGCATTTCTAACAAATTTTAAATTGAGCTTAAATATTTTTTAAAAAAAAATTCCTTTAAAGGACTTTATGGCTTGATAAATTTTAAAATATATTATAAATTACATAGGGAAATGTACTAATTAGTTCATTCTTTCCTTATTTTCTCTGGTTCTCTGATGAGGATAAGAAAAATTAATATATCGCCAAAACATTGTCTTTAAGAAGAAACTTGATCATAAATCACGAGTCATTCTGACGCTTACTACATTATGTAAGGTTTTCTCTTTGAACTAAAGCAGCATTTTACTCAAGAGATTCATGTAGTTTCAGTTAATAATTATCAGTCTGGTTTTATTCCTTTTAAAGATTGTAAATATTCATTGTTACTCCTTCATCACAAGAAAAACTGGCAAACTTCTTTCCTTTTCCTTAAATTTATAATATAAAATAAATATTTCTTTAGCTTATAATTCCATTTAGAGAGACTGACTTGTATATAAAATCTTACAAGCTAGTATGCAACACACACGCCACCGCAAAATGGATTTACAATTTCATCAAAAACAAGAATTATTACTTAAAATGGAAAAACTCTGACTCCATTTGTGGCGCACATCAGAGCAGTAATATTGGTGTATTTCTTTCCACAATCTACATGCGAGATATTTTTGATATCATACCGAATGCTTATTATATTCAGACGATATCTTATTCAGTAGTGATAAAAGTCTAGAAATTAATTCTTCTTTCAAAATTATTATTCTTTAATCTTCAAATTAAATCTTCGTAAAATCACTCAATGGAGCGAAAATATGAAATTCAACCTTCAATTTGAGATAATGTGAAGCAGATAATTTTTGAAATAAAATACAAATGCCAACTCAACATTTGCAAATTAACAATATCCATATTCGTTGGAAACAACATATTTTGGGAATATATTTTCAAATAAAACTTCCTTTATCTGAAAAAGAAAGCTATTAACAAGTTAAAAGCAATCAAAACAATAGCAGCTAATTTCTGGGTTTTCCTATACTGTTATCTCATTCAAACTGCAAATTCCATAATTCGACACCTATTTGAATATCTATCTCCTATCTTTATCTCCTCCAGTGAACACAATGACCTCTAAATACTAAATATTTCGTATCGTCTAGATCAGGGGTCTCCAAACTTTTCAGCCTTAGGGCCATACTGTTTACTCCAGTAAGTACCAAGGGCCAAAACCATTTTAATTTTTCTGCCATTATGTACAATTTCTAGACTAGTCGCCGAGTACATACTCTGAGCGAGCAGGTTTATGTTCGATTCAGGATATATGCATTCCAAACATCGATATACATACATATGCGATACTCTTTACCCCAACATAACTACCGAGGGTAACCACGGATGTTCACTAGTTTATAATGTTAGTGAGATTCATTTCAATTATTTGTTACTTATGATGCTTAAGTTAAATTTTCTGGGTATTATACTTGTCATTAATTATTTACTTGCTTTACCTAGCAAGTAAATAAAGCAAGCAAGTAGTTTGGCATTCTGTGTTTAAAAAAAAAAAAAAATTAAAAAAACAATAAGCTATTTCTGTCGCGGGCCGGATTGATGACACTGGTGGGCCGGATTGATGACACTGGCGGGCCGGATTTGGCCTGCGGGCCGTAGTTTGGAGACCCCTGGTCTAGATTTACGTTTTTTTTAACAAGTCTTACAAATGAATTCCACCCCATTTTACACAAATTGGGATTGGAGTTTATTTTGAAAGACTTATTAAGAATTTTACACCTCCATTGTTTCAGAGGCAGTATATGCTGACAGAGAGCAAATTTAATTTGATTCATCTTCTTCTCTCTCTCTATTTATCTGAGATTAGGAAATCAATCACCAAGGTTAAAACACATTTATTTTCAATTCTTTTTAACAAACCTTCTAAACAACTTAGACAACTTAGTTTATTTCTGCAATTTTTCCACAATTAGTCACAACTCGAAAATCACTTGTCATCTTGATAATTTACCCTTTCAAAACAAAGAGTTACTCCATCATATCATTAAACTCCTTTACTGATCACTGGAAAGATAAGATATTTTAGTCTCAGATACATCCAAGACATATCTTAAACATTCAATAGTTGCCATCCATATATTTTCCCAAGAGTCTTCATAAGGTCAGATTTCAAATTATAATTACATTTTCATGGTTAAAGCACATGCAATGATTTTAACCATTTCATCTTATATCCTCCCAGCTATATTGTTCTAATAGACAGTATTTCATAAATCATGAGTCATTCTTTTCTTCAAAATTTTCAGGATTGCAACTTCCAATCCAATCAGGTCATCAAACTACTCGGCAGTCAACTTCAAAACATTTTCAACGGCATTTTAAAAGTTGAATTCATCTGGACTTCAAAGTATATTGGCATTACAGAGAATGAACTAGCAGATTCTCAAGAAAATCAGTAACAGACACTATCATTTTTCATTGATATCTTCGGGAGGACATTATATTTAAAAAAACAACAACGAAAGAAAAGTAATTAGTCTCAATAATTTATTCATTTAAATAGTTTTAAGCCTTCTCATCGACTTCTCCCAACAAGTAGAAATGAAGACATTCTGCATTCTAGATTTCGTATAAAAACATATTCATCAAACGCTAAACTACATAGATTTGGCCTGACCCGTCTCCTTCTCCTTTATGTCCATTCTGCAAAACACCAGAAGCTGTTGAACATTTTATTCCAATACGCGAAAATATACAGGCAAAAAACAACAAAGTTCTATCTTATTCTTGTATATTCCATATGTTTAAGGATACACATTATAATAATATTTAAATTTCTACAAAAAGTCTCGTGACCTCTTAAGCAATGGGAAATGCTCTTTTTTTTTTTTTTTTTTTTTTTTTTTTTTTTTTTTTCGTCATTATGGCTATAATTCAAATTTTCTTGTCCTCTTCTAATTTTATAATGTACTGGTCTACTCTATCAACAGTTTTATATATTTCATGCTTTTTTTTTCTTTTCTTTTTTTTTCCCCCCATATCTAAATTCCATTTTAACGTACTTTCTATAAAAGTCCCAATACTTAAATATGACTTCTTTTTTTTTTTTTTTACTTATTATTTTGCGTATTCTGCATTTAAAAATTATATTTACAGGATTTCCATTCAAACCCTTATAGAAACATAACATAAACCTAACTTTCTTTACAAAAAAAAGTACAACAAAAATAAAGGAAAATATTGAAAATTGTAAAAATATCAAATCAGATCAAATCTTTTGAGGACAAATGTATGCGATATCGTATCATTTCTCGAATAAATTTATAGATAATTGCAGTTTATAATTTAAAACTTTTAGGTTAAAACAATTAGTATTATGGAAAGAGAATAGATGGCGCCATGTGCGTTACAAACAATTGAAACTGTGAATTCTGGTTGTTTTTATCTCCACGAAAGAGCGTGGCTCTGCTTATAACAGGTTAATCCATTATTATCTCGCAAGGGAGGGTGAAGGTAGTAATAGCCTTGCTGTCGACTATTCGTTATCCTTTGAGCGGCATGGTACGGTGACGGTGGTATTGTCGAAAGGAGTGGGCTTGTGGTGCGTTTGAATGAGGCCTAATATTGGGTGGTGGTTTAGGAGTCTGTTGTTGAAAAGCTGTTGAGTGAACTGTTATGCTGAAGATGCTCTGTTTTCTTTCCTCGGCTTACTCAAATTCTTATTGCTCCAACTCTTTATTGTAACTGAAGATTATTCTTTTTGCATCAAAATGGGAAATTGTTTCAGTCGTTCTACTAGTAAGAATGTGAAAAAGGGAGATCCCGTTGGACCTCCTACTGTTGAAAGAAACATTGATAATGGACCTACACCTATAAGTGTTCTTGTTCCTGTACAATCACATGAACCTACAAGTATTCGACATCCAGATGTAATCGCCCGAAGTGGTCCAATATTACCCCCTGTCCCCATAAACACTGAAAATATTAGTGGACATAGCGCCAAAGTGTTTGTCGCCTTGTATGATTATGATGCACGAACAGATGAGGACTTGAGCTTCAAGAAAGGAGAGCATTTAGAAATTTTAAATGACACGCAAGGAGATTGGTGGTTTGCCAGATCGAAAGCGACGAAGAAAGAAGGCTATATCCCTTCGAATTATGTTGCTAAATTGAAATCCATCGAAGCAGAACCGTAAGTACACTTTCAAAACATTAATGCTTAGATAGTTTGAAAAGTTAATAACTAATTTTCAAATACATATATAACATTCTTTACCCTAATTTTGCCTTTGTAACTTAATTTGTCTAAACGTGTAAAAATTTGGCTTGATATCTATAGATATGGAAATGCAAATACGAACTCGTGCTTTGTTTTTGTGTTTATCATTCAGTACAAATAAGAACACACGTTCCTTAGATAACCAAGTTAATTTAAAAACAAACATGTGAAGTACTGCATAATAACTATGTTCTTGAGTTGTTAAGGATCCTGTTACATAAAATTATGCATGGAATGAAGAGATATTTTGCAATTCATGTCATGATGTTATTTTAATAAATATATAACTATTTAATGTGTTGACAAACAGAAATAACTTTATTAATGTATTGAATTAGTAATTATTGCTATTATTTATAGTCTATATACACCTTATGTCAGATGTCTCTTTCTACTTAATACTGTTTTATATTTTCAAATATGATTCTTATATCTGAAAATTACCATATGTATATGTTGCAGTATTTATAAATAATATTATTGATTTTTTAAATAATTTACATTTATTATAAAGCTTAATTTATGTAAAATAACAAAAAATTTGTATAAACTATCTTAAATTGTATTTTATTCAAGCAGACCGATGAATGGGTAAATTGTTTTCCTTAATTTTAATATTTCTTTATTATATTTTAAAGTTCTAACTTAAAAAAATCTTTTGTATTTTATTAACTGAATAAATGATATCTAAAATTAAAAGTAGTTATACTGTTAATTTTTAAATTTTATTTCAAATTCTTCAATATTCAGAATCTTTGTACTATAAATTATTATTGTTTGTTTTATATTGTAATCGAGTTTAAAAAAAAAAAAAAAAAAAAAAATTGCCAGTAATTTATAAAATTAACCTTTTATGAAGTGATTTCTTATAAACCTCTTACATATCCTTCAGTATTGTTTTGAATTCTATACTCATTAATATATGTATTGTTACATTTCAATCAAAATAATGAAAAGTCATTCAGAAAGTGATTATAAGTTAAGAATCTAAACTGTTAAATAATATTCATCATATGTTTATATTGATTAGGACAATGTGAAATAATTTATTCTATGCTAGTAATCTAGTATCTATGTAAATGCATGTTTAATTAATGTTAATGAAAAGAAATATTTTAAGGAATGAAATATTAGTTATTTATAGTATTTATCAACATCTATATTTTATAGCAGTTTTATTTTTTTAAATTCTTATCATATTTTTTATTAAAATGAAAAATATAGTTTTATTTTTTTGCTGCACTTTCAACTTAAAATATAAAATAATTTTTTTCATTACTAAATCATGTAACTTCATTCCATTTATCCCTAACCATTTTCTAAAATATAAAATTATTTTCTTTTCATCAAATGTAAAATCATTTAGAATTTGAAACAACAACAAAAAATCTACTTTAAGATTTTGGCTTATAATTCAACATTGTTAAAAAGTTGTCCAGTCCCTTAATGATCAATCTACTGAGATTTATATCATGACTCTGTTAAATTTTAGTTTTGATATTTAAAAGATGGTTATCTGAAGATGATGAGGGCTTGTCTTTAAATTTGCATATATGACTCAATAAGAAAAAATGAGACCAAAAAAGAATATCATACCTCAGTATCATTTTTTAAAAAGAGTAATTTTACTGTTTAAACCAAAAGCTAAACAGCTGTGTAGTTGGTAATAATGCTTGATTTAAAACTTGGCTAACTCAAACACTGTTATAATTCAGTTCTATATAATCCCAAATTAACTACTGCCGTTATGTTTCTATGTAACATTGGCAAAATTAGATATTATTCAATAGTTTTTCAGAAAATCTAACTTTTTTATTCCACTTTTCTAATTTTTCTTTGAGATTGATCCCCTGTCAACACCTCAAGTTACCTTTAAAAATTAACATGTATACACTTGACCTAATCATTCAAGTAAATAATAAATATCTGAATGGTAATGCATCAATAATTTTAAGTTTCTTAAGCTTAATAACTTTAAGGCTTCTTGTAAAGGTTTTCATTTACGTTAATAATAAAAAAAAAATTAAATCGGTTCTATTAAGAATTTTAAATTAAATATAAATGTATTTTTACTAGGTTAAAAATTATCTAAAAAATTTTCTTTTAAAAAAGAAAATTCAATTAATTTAAATATTTTTTATAGAATGGTATTTTTATAAGTTGCATTGTGTGGTTTTAGTGGTTCTCAAGACTGTGATGTATACAAATGAATTAAGAGAAGAATAATTTATTTCCTATATTTGAAATCAAAACTACCTTTTTAATTGTCCAGAAAATTAACAAAAAATTATTGTATGGGAAAACTTTGAGAATAATTTCTAATCATGTTTTAAAAAAAAAAAAAAAAATTTTTAAGATTTCTAAAAAGTTGGACAACCCATTATAAATTTAACCAATGTTGCTTAAATTTTTAGTTATTTTTGTAAAGATGTGGAATCCTTATTAGTTAATTCATTTCAATGTTAATTTAAAGTAATATTTCAATGCACATATTGCTTAGTTATAAATAATAAAAAATTGATTATTTTGAACCTAATATTTTGAATATTTTTAAGCTGTTATGCACTTATGAATAAAATAAAAAAAAAAAAAAAACATTAAAGCAGCAATTCTATGAAGTTTAATAAGAAAGGATTGGGGAACAACAATTTTCTTTGATTAAAGGTGGAAATCACTGATTTAATTTGTCTAGTCATTTCTATTAAATTATATTACCACAACCCTATTAAAATATTTAATTTCTCAATTGATGCTTAAATAGTTAGTGTAATATAAACTTGAGTTGACTAGGTGCTTTGAGATTTATGCTCACTAGAATTATATATAATCCAGCACTTGCTCTAGTTTAGTTGTTTTCTTGTCTAGACCTTTATTATTTAAAACTACTATCCCTGTTTATCTGTGTGTAAGTTATTTCAATAGAAACCATAATTTTTTAACATTTTATCAACTTGTGAATAGACATTCTATTTAATGTACCTTATAAATTATTTGTAATTATATATTACAAAAAATTTGTATGTGCCAGGTCACTAAATATGTAATTTGTTGTAAGAAATATTATTAGAAATAAAGAAAATAAAAGCATTTAGTGAAAGATAAATAATTAAATAAAGCATTAGATATTTTGAATCTATTAAAACTCAAATTCGCCCCTCCCCTTATAAATTTACACAATTTCAATAAATTTTTGTAAAGCTAAGTATTCTGACCTTGGGCAGAATTTCTTGTAAGACTACTGTTTTAATATATCAAAACCATTTCTATGTTCAGATATTAATTATTAATCCCTCTAAAATATTATGAACATTTGATAACATAGCAGACAATTCATTTCAGTCTGGGCTTTTTTTTATTTATTTATTTTATGCATTTTAAAACTTAAATGAGTGTTGGGTAATTAATTTTAAAAAAACCAGTTATACGCTCCTTATCTTAAATTTGAATTCGATTAATTCCAATTATATATAATTTCGTGATATTTTGTGTTATAAAATATGGTTTGTAACACTCTCAATGAAATTTGTGCAAAATGGTAGCTATGTTAGCAATATTTTGGTAAACTTCTTTTGCTAAATAAATTTTGTGAATTTGTTAGAACTGTGATGTAGCTTTATCAAATATTTCCTTAAAAAGCCTTACGTTTTAAAGAATCAGAAAGGAAAGTTCTAATTAGATTAATTTTGGCCCATAATTAAAATGAAAAAATTCAAAATATATTTTGTGTAGTATCCAAATGAATATATATATCCACTCAATTTCTTGTTTTTCTTTACTTTTCGTATGAAGCATGGCTCTTATTTGTCAGTTGCCAAAATGAATATATTTAACTCTTTTTATTTTATGTTTTTCTTATTTAAACAGAGTAGTTTGATTCTCATAATTATTTGGCGTATTGTGAATTGTTTATGGCCTTGAAAAAAAGCTTTTATTGCATTTTATTCATTCACTATTTTATAGCAATTATACACTTAAATTGATAACAAGCACTGCTGAAAACACTTTATTTTGGTAATTAAAATGCTTGTTTATTATATCTGCTATACCTTGCTGACAAATATTTAAACATTCTTGTGAAATGTGAAAAATACAAGCAGAAACTTTTCTCCCAGAGTAGATGTTTGGAATTCAGATTTTTCTTTCTTTTTTAATGCAAATTAAAGTCATGAAACTGGTGTTCATTTTCTTTTACATATGTAAATCAATAAAATATATGCATTTATATATGTACTAGCAGACTTTTGACGTAACGCATTCATTAGCTGTCTAACTGCATTCTTTTTCTTTTTAGAACTTCAAATAACGTTTCCAATTTAATAAAACGTGATTTTTGTATCATTTTTGAAAAGAATTAATGTAGGTAATTAGTGTAATTAAATGCATACTTATTTTATAAAATCATTAGTGACAGCATTCATAAGTTGCTTTTAATTATTTTTAAAGCTTGCAGAAATATTAATTTTATGTTATGAAAGCCCTCCTCCACCAATTCTGGATATTTATCTTATTGAATCAATTTGCGTGGGATTTTCTCCCTCGAAATTTTACGAGGAGACAAAGATAGATATATAATGTGACGATGACTATCAAAAGATACTGATTATATGAGATGGAAGTGCATGTATCTTTAATGTGGTAATGCCGAAATCGTAGTTCTGAAGTGGAAGGTTTTCCCATCCACGTCATTTAAAGTAAATAGCACTAAAAGCTTTTATATTGCTATCCCAAAGAAATTTATTGGTAAACCTTGTTTTCAGTGCTATGCTGAGTTCTTCATTTGATTTTATTCGTTCTTCATTTACAAGACCTCTAAATTAAGGGGATAGAATTTTTGGTATTTTTAAAAAAGACTCTTATATTTGATTTGGCAATCGCTTTTAGATTTAATTAAAAAAATTTCAAAATTGTTTTATTGCTCACTTCACATTAATTTTATTTCCATTTGATAGAGGATGGTTAGACTGTAAAATAAACTACTAATTTACATCATCTTTCTAAGTCTAATTATTTTATTAAATATATTTCTATAGAGTATTGTATTAATGAAAACCTTTTGAATTTTGTAAATTAATTTTTATACTGCGTCTCAAATCCATTGGTATGTTATGTATATCATTTTGCATAAATCGTCATTTGTTTTGATTATTTTGAAAAATAATCATTATTGAAAAAATTTGTTTTAACAATCGAAAATTTATGATCTCCCCCAATTTTAAATATCTTATCACTAATTTTTAAAATCACTCTGAATTGAAATACAAATCTAAAAAAAAAAAAATAATCGTTTGAAATTAGTTTTAATTAAGTTCCTTAGATACTTACTATCTCTGTTGGAATATTTTTTTTAAACATTAGGCAGAAATCGTGGGTTTAAATTAGAAATCACAAAATGCATCAACTTTGAAAAATAGTCTAAAATGCTCCAGTTAATTAATCGGTTCAATATGGATAAATGCCGTATCCAATCATTATATTCTTTGAGTATCGTTATATTTGAAAAAGCAACTGTATTTTAATCTTATGCATTCTTTTTCTTTATTGCCTCAAACCTCCCCATGCACACACACACACACACGTAGTTTCATATTGCTATGGTAATCAATTGGAAGATAACGAACGTTGTGGGCAGGTGCAGTAATTTCTTTGCCTTAAAAAGAACTAAAATAACTCGTGGAAAAAATGTCGATAATTATTAATAGTGTTTCCAGGAAAGTTCTCACGGCACCGTAGGAGGTAGATGCTTGCTGTGAAAAACCACTCGCATAACCTCTTTTACGCAATCATCTTTAATAGCTTCCACCCGCTTTTATTCATTGAACTAAATTCTTGTCTACAAATTCGGCACTCATAGCACTTCTTTTACTAATTGAACTCAATGTAAGTATTTTTTGAGTGATGGTGTTTCGGAAGAATGAAGATTTTTGGTTATTTCAAGTGTATCGAAACAATATTTTGATGAGTATATGTTCCCCTGGATCATAAACAAAGTTAAATAAATTTGTAAAAAAATTTATTGTCATTTTTGTCTAAATTTTATTTGTAGCTCAAATACATACGTTCACAGAAACATACATGCTTTGTTAAATACTAAAACTGGTTGTTTGACTTTTTTTTGTCTTTCTTAGGGCGCATTAAAGAAAGAAATCTTTTGGTACCTCTTTATAAAATTTACTGATTTATTTTGAATAGTTGGTGAGTAAAAATATATCGTAAATGTACAACATGAAATATCCACTTAGCGAAAATAACTTATTCCATGTAGAGTTTTTAATCCTTAAGTAATAAATAATTAATTTTTAATCTCCAAAATATTAATCACGTTAAACCGTAGGCCCCAGTCTAATTAGCCCAAAGTGTGCAAAAAATGACCGTAGAGCGAGAAGCCAAACCAAAATATTAAATATCTTAGAATTAAAAATAGTGATTGAGATTTGTATTCAAATAAAATAAAATTCTTCGTTGGCGCAACAGCCCCTTTGTGGGCCAAGGCCGTCTGCCTAGCAGATTTCGAGACAGGAGATTTTTCTTTTGACGGAGTAGGGTTGTCAGCCTTGCGTCCAACGCTCTATAGTCATATAAGGCCAGGACTTGTGGTTTAAAATGGATTCAAGCCACTAAAAACATCCATGGCACCGCCGGAACTCGAACCCGAAACCTGTGGCACGGAGCGCCAGAATTCTAGTCATTGGCCATCAAGTCCCAATAAAAAAATTAGTGCATTAAAAACACCAATGTTTAAGAGGAAAAGTTTATATTATCTGTCATGGACAGCAATTCTGTGAAGCCGTTAGCCCTGCTTTTAAATTAATTATTATCTCAGTATGTAGGAAGAGAATGTATGTCAGTATGTAGAAATCGCCACGAAAATCATATATATATATATAACTTAAAATTTTAATAAGTTTTAAAATAGTTAACTATCTTCGCACTTTTACGAAAATGTTTTTAATGGATCAAATTACATCAATTATCTTAAATTAAACGATAATCAAAAATTATCGTTCAATTTAAAATAAAATTTATTATTACTATTTTTTTTTTTTTTTTTAATTAGCGTAACATTACGAAAAGTTATATTTCATTGAAGCGAGAATGCATTATTATTATCTCTTCTTGAAATTATAGAAAAGTAATATCCTGTTTCCCTGATATTACTCATCTCTGCAGTTATTAAGTCCTGTTGCTGCTGAAAGGCATTTTCAGAAAAGTAATTTAAACGCAATTTGCGATGACAAAGGACCTTGACACATTAGCTAAGAACTTTTTGTTCTGCCCAATCTTGTCGTCTTGTTGCATGGTGACACCAGCTCTTTGACCTTTAAAAAGGGTGAATTATTTCCCTTCTAGCACTTTAAACCGGGTTTTTGGGTGTTGGAATAAGTCGTAGGTAGTAAATGTAGTTATGTTTATTGTCGAGTTCTTGCATAAAAACATTTCTTTCCCATAATAACTAGCGCATGCGCTATTTTTGTTCTAAATGGAGTCTAATTTAACTAAGAAATGTTCTAGCTGACTTTTACTGTAATGTCAAATGACATTAAAATGCATGAAATCTATATATTTTTTATTATTATTTAAAAACAACATAAACACAAAAAATCAAAAAAACTTGACACATATAAAGATAATATATAATATATTTTATTAACTTAAGATTATTAATGATGAGTTTAATGTTATTTAGAAATTTATTAGTTTTTGCCTCAAAAAGAAAAAAGAAAAAGCTGGCCAAGAAACATTAGTTACTTAAGTGAAATTTATTTTGAAATTTGTTAGCAAGGTGAAACGTAATTTTAATGAATAAAAAAAAAAATCGTAAGTTCCATGTTGTTATCCTAATTTCAGTAATAAAAGTTAAAGAAAATAATGCTTGAAAATACGACATGTTTAAAAAATACTTGAACCATAAAGGAACAAAACAGATTAAAATTGTATTTTGTATTGTATGTCTCAATTAATTATTGTAAAAATTAATGTTACAGATGTGGGAATATAGATATATTTGAATATTTTAACTGTTAATTTCCTAATAGCCAATTTTAAATTTGATGTTTTAGAACAGGGGGTCCAACTTAATCGTTGAGTAAGTTTTAATCATTGAAATCAATAATATCTTTAAAAAACAAAAATGATAAATATAATTCGAAATTTAAATAAAATAAAAATTTCAGCAATTTCAAAAAAATAAATATAATGAGTTCTGTAAAATATCAATGTTTTTATGTAAATTATAATTTAGTATTGAAGCAGTTTTTATTTATTTATATATTTTTTTTTTTTTTTTACATTTTATATTTTAAATGCATAATTTTCTATTTAGTATTTTGTTACGAAACAGCGTTTAGAATAATTGTTTCAATAACGAATGATTCACAATTCTGATAAAAAAAATAATTGAACTAAATGTTTTTAATTACCAAATTAGGAAATTTAAATGACTTTTAATGTTTCTAAAATTAGTTTATT
>BPLR01000082.1:0-53683 GCA_021605095.1 Caerostris extrusa | reverse complement strand
AGTCTTATCAGGAAGACATTTAATAAACAGTCCCGTTTCGTCAGCATTGAAGATATTGCCAGGTTCATAACCATGTAACAAGCCTTGCAATTCGATTTTCCTTTTTTACAGGTTTCAATGTTGACACTTGCTTTCTCCACAAAGCTTTCTTGAAAATAAGTTCAAAGATCTTTCGAACATTTCAGCTTTTCTCGTAGCAGTGGTCCACTGACACTCATATTTTGGTTCCGACACTGCTTAAACCATTTAAGTAAGCACTTCTCCAAGCCGGGAAATTCTAAAATTTGTTGTATTTTACAGGACAAACTTTGACCGTTTTCAATTTTTTTTCATGATGTCCGATTCGTTTTTTTTTATTATTGTTGACAGAGTACTCATTGGTAGGCCAAATTGTTCAGCAATGTCTTTCTTCTTTTGACAACTCTTCACAGCTTCAAGCACTTCAAACTTTTCAGCGAGAGTCAAAGTTTTCAGTTTACGTTTCACAGCACTCATTTTTTAACAATATTATTCGTAACTGTTGTTAAAATATATGTATATTGCAGTAAAACCAAACTACTTCTGATAATTTTGCATCGACAGCAAAAGATTTGTTTCTAGAGTTCAAATGAAATCAATAGCAATAATAAGAATTATATAAGAATACGATTAAGAAGTATATAATAATACGAATAAGAATTATATAAGAATAAGAATTATAATAAGAATATCTCATAAATTGGTTATTCTATTTACTGTATACTCATACATTGTTTTTCTAAGAAACAATAACGAGCATTGTCGGCAAATCGTTCAAGTCGGTAACTTATTTTTCTTCGAGCTATAGAGGTAATTAGTTTCAAATGATCGAGTTGTGAAGGTTGTAAAATCAAACATTACTAATGTTCGAGATACAGTGGTCCGATTTTTTTTCCCAGTCACGGAGGGATAATATACACTGCCCTCCAAAAAGTTAAGGAACAACCGGTTTTTGGGCCTCATTTGCAAACGAATGAATGTAGAAGACACCAAATTTGAATGACATGCGCACAAAAGCAGCTATGTATTGACTGCAACCTAGAAGTTTATACAAGAAAAAACGCAAAAAGGATTTTACAACAGAAAATGGCAATCTCGCTGTAAAGAGTCCATTCGTGGAAAAAATAATAATCGCAGTTTTTATGTGGTAAAATGTCGTACAAATATAACAAAAATGTGTTTTTAATAAGGGGATATGTCCACCTAGTTTGAATGCATTGGCGGCATCGACTTTCCATGCTGTCAATTAAGTTTCGTTAACCGTATTGGGAAAAGAGAAGACCAGACACGGAATAAGCTTTTTGTATTTCAGCTCTCCTAAAGACCTTGGAGGAGGACTTAAAGCAGCAACCTGTCTACCAAGATAGTCCCAAAAAGATGCTGTATCGCATTCAGCTCTGGAGATCGAGTTAGCAATTCCATTCGCTCCAAACCAAGACCCTCAAGATATTCCTCAACAACTACAACAGTGCGTTCGTGCATTATCATCCATCAGAATGAAAAAATTGAAATTGCATCGGCATATGGGCAGACATATGGATCAAAAGGATTTCATCCTGATATCGTAAACCAGCTCACAGTTCCTCCTTGGAACACATGCAGGTCATTGTGACCACAGAGTAAGATCTCTGCCCGAACCATTATTCCACCACCTAGGTAACTGTGGCTTTCAACAGTGTTGATTGATGGTATATGGTGCTTTGTTCCTCCAGATCAGCAGACGTCCTGAATCGCTGTCCAGTGGAATTTGGACTCGTCTGTAAAGTACAAACCTTTCATAAACTGTCTGGTCCAGGTAAACATGTTCTCTTGCCAAGATAAGTGGGCCTTCTCTGTCGTTCGTTGAGGGGATACGCAAAACTGGTCGCCTTGCATAGAGACCTGAATTATGAAGATGCCTTCGCACCGTACTCAGCGGATATTCTTCCTCCCTGTTGCTACAGAGTGGTCTGTAACAAGAGCTATAAAACGGACTTCTGCAAGTGTTGCAGCAGCATCAACCTGGGACAACCCCATTTCCGTCCATCCGACCGACCGCCACTTTAACGAATCAGGCAAACGACTGCTCTTTGACATTGCGGGTCCCCACTGCCTATTGTCAACGACTCTGCTAACAAAAAGTTACATGCTTAATTACGGAAGTCTGATATTTGCATATTTTTCTCTCACTCATATATATCCGTCCTTTTTATAAAAAAAAAAGTGGTAGCTATCGTTTTTGCATAACGTTCGTTTTTATCCTTTATACAAACTATAAATTTTACTGTCATTTTTATATGGTGAGCTTCGACAAACATGTGTTTCCTTAACTTTTGGAGGCCAGTGTATACTGCTTTTGAAAGTATCTTACTTGTTTTCTTCTGAAACGTAATATATATTTTTTAAATTGAAATAAGTTTTAACGTATCCAATGAATAAGTTTTCGAAAAGGATTTTTCTTTCCTTATTTTCGTAAGACAGATATTTATAAATTTCTCTGGCAGACTGAAAGAAAAGAAAACCTTTCAATATTCCAAGTTTCGAATGCATGCGAAAATGATACACGATAACTCACTCTATTTTTTTTTCCTAGAAAGTTCTGAAAAATCTTTTACGGAAAACAGAGGAATCTCTTCACTTTCACATGCTAAAAAGTCATCTGCATGGATGGCCTTCAAAGCGCGCGGTGATTCACGTTGAATCTTTTCAGTCGACTCAAAACGGTTTCCTCAGGTGATCTTTTTGAACTTAAGGAATAGCCAGAAGTCGAACGTTGTGTACACGGCGGTTGTGGAAAAGATATGGGTTTCACTTTTGGTGAAAAGGCACGAAGAATCAATGCAATGTGAGTTGGCGCATTAGTGTTTTCGGTACCAATCGAGATTTGATGCGTTTGAGGTCCAAAATGGAATTGACCCATTTTTTTTGAAATTCCAACATCATCATCAAGGTCTCTAATTATAAATCGACGGTTTGCAAGCACCAAATCTTTAATTTTTGGACGTGAGCTTCGGTCGGTTTAGGTTGATGGTGGACCAGAGGGCTCTTCGTTTTCAACGCGTTCTGTGCCTCCTTTGAACTGTTTATAACACTTCTAAACATTTCTTTCCGATGTAGGAATGCTCACCTAATACTTCTGCAACATTCTATACGTTTCCGTAAAGAAAATTTAATGCAAGTTCTTTTGCTCAATTGATTCAGACATTTCAAAATCGCCGGAATCAGTTTTAGCGTCCTCCAAGCTGCTGCACTCAAACACTAATGAATGTTTTGACGTTAAATTCCACACAGATGTCAAACACAATGCCAGCAACCTAAAATCGAAAAATTTTTTTAATTCCATAAGCCCCCGAAATTTTAAATTGAAAACTGGTTTACTTTTGGACACAGTGGTATTACCATAAATTTCTCAGAATATCTTTTTTTGTTAAAGCTATTTGTTTTAAACATCATAATCTGAAGATATCCTAAAAAGGTATGTTTAAAAAAGATTTTGAATGGTAAATTTTTAGAAAATCTTATTCATAGTTCACTAAAAAAAAGTCTTTTAGATAGAATATACTAATTCAGAATTAAAAAAAAATAAGCATAAGGTATTTCCTGGATTATTTTTATATAAATAGTTAACTTATTAATTTTGTACTAATATGATTTAAATTTGAATAATAATAAGTTTGCATTTTTTAATTAATTTTTAAGCATTTGGGTCGTTAATTAGGATGTTTTAGTAATTTTTCAAAAAAAAATCGGTTCTTTCTTCAGTGTATTAGTTTTAAATTTTAAATGTTATCTTTCATTTCAAATTTAAAATATATTCTTTAGAGAATTGTTCATCTCTTGTAATTCTAATAAAAGAAAAAGCAACATTTGTAATTAAAATGAAATGAATGAATTTTGTAATGTTTTATATGGATGAATTTTTTGTAATGAAAGTAAAAAATATATATATATATATATATATTCATATATCTTAAGAAACTTTTTATACGCAATTGAATGGAAATTTGGGTCTTGAATGGCCGAGTGTCTAGCGCTCTGGCTCTCGGTACCACAGGTTTCAGGTTTGGAGTCCCACGACGGTGCCAAGGATGTTTGTAGTGGTTCAGAATCCTCACTGGCCGTAGGTCACAGTCTGCTAAGACTGTAAGAGCGTCACGGAGATAAAGTCAGACTTCTACCTATGGGTGCTCCGTCAGAACAGAACCGTACCCCTCTTCCGTCCTTCCGTGAGATACGACAGCAAACAACATGAGGAAATTAAAAAATGTTTTAATAATAATAAAGTCAAAATAAAAATAAAAAAAAAAGCTGAAATTACTTATTTCACAGAAATACGACATAATTTTCCATATATACTCTAGGCAAAAGAAAAAAGTGATTTATGACTGAAAAAAAATAATATTAAAACACGTTTTTAAATGTTGGAATAAGAAAAATATAGTTGATTAGGAAATAAAAATATTAATCTTAATAATTATACTAAAAGATCAAGCCGCTTCTTGTTATTATAAATAGGTCATCATGTGTTCATTTCAGCAGTAAAAATTTTCTAAATTACTTTACGGAATATAACAAAATTACTTATTGTTTGACCAAGTGACTTAGTACCAAATGCTTGGCTCTAAAAGATTTTCTAAGACTTTTTTGGCGCCAAAATGTAATAAATAAGAATTTAATAAAAGATTTCTAGACAAAAAAAAAAAAAACATTTTTTTTTTTTTTTTTTTTTTTTTTTTTTTGCATCAGTAGTTTTCTATATAATAAAATTTTAGAAATATTTTTATCAAGCACCATTTCTTATCTGGTGCTTAAGAAAAATATGTATGATTTAGAAAAAAAGGAAATAAAATGATATTATTTTAAAAGAATGTATTGTTTTCAAACTACAGAAAATAACTATAAAATATCACCTGATATAAAAATCACTTCTGTTGCTTAAAACGTCTAAGAATTTCTTAATTTTCAGAGTGCTTGGCTCTAAAAGATTTCTCTAAAATCTTTAGAGCCAAGAAGTAAATAATAGATGATAGAATATTAAATTTATTAAAAGATGTCTAAGAAAAAATGTAATAACAATTCTTATTTATGTCAGCAGTTTTCTTTGGAGCTAGAACCCGAAAGTAGAATTGTACAAACTGACTAAAAATTAAGTAAATATGTAGAATCTCGTTTTTTAAAAAACGTGTCTTGCTGCGTGGTAAATAGAGGGGAATCTTTGCCCTTATTCAAATTTGCTTTTCCATCAGAATGATAAAGAGAATGACTTGTTAAGTACCAATGTTCTCAGTTTTTATTACATTCCAAGCATTTCTAATCAATTAAAAAAATATTATTTTAAAGAATTGAATGAATTCAAGAGGAAAATGAGAATATAAGATTTTATGTTTTTTTAAAATATTTTTTTTTTTTGTCTGAGAGATTTTGAATAAAAAATGAAAAAAATGGTTTTAAAAGTAATCTTTTACTTTTTCATAATTCATACCATTAGTAGAACTTACCTTTTAGAATTGTCACAAATAATTGTTCATAGTTTCATGGCAAACATTCAAAGATAAATTACTTCACTTTCGCAATTTTGTGGGGAACTACACTTTCCTACAATAAAATTTTGTTAAAAATAAAACTTTTTGAATGTTAAGCTCATTTTAAAACATACTTTCTGAAGAAATAGATAAACCAATACTTTGTGCGGATTACATTTAGAAATTAAATATTAATGAGTTAAAAATCTATATTTTACCAAACTAACTATTGTACGGTAGATTCAAAAGATTCATAACATTTTAATAATGATAATCAACAGTTTGAACAAAATTACATTCCTAATTGTACAAAAAATTAAGTGAAATATTTATTTTTACTTTAATTCAAACTATTGAAAAAGCAGCTTTTAAATGCACACATAAAAATATATTGTTGAAGATTTTCAGATTTGGCAATTTAAATACGTTATTGTATGAAAAAAAATTGGTGTATAACATAATTGGTCAATTATCAATATGGATAATAACAAAGTCAAATTTTGAGTTCAGCAGCCTCAATTTTTTAATGCATTATGTTTTGCAAATTCTCTAAAATTCTTACCTATGCAAAAAATATCAGATATTTTTAGAAGCCCTGGCATAAAATATATCAAATGTTCAAAAGCTCAAGGAAGGTTTTTTCCAACAGAGTGGCATTCAACTCAGTCTGTGTTACGCGAATTTACTCAGCTTTTTACCTAATATTCGTTTTCAAATAGTTTCTTACGATTTCTTTTTAAGCAAATGCAATAAGTCGAACTTATTACTGGTCACTAAACCTATAAATGCAGGCAGTATTTCAATCAACATTTCAATAAATTCAATTATTCCTATTTTCAGAAATGTTTGGTATTTCTCTCAAAAACACACAAAAAATTAATTGCTTTTCATGTTTCTAGCTATCTTGAACGTAACTATTTTGTATGTTGAAACGATATTACTTGTTTACAGCTGTTTACGAGCTTTACTGACATCTCTATTTTATGGGTCTTGAAACTGGATGGACCACGCCTCCACATTCCCATGTCTTTATATTATATACCGTTACGTACATTCTCAATTGGGACATTTTTTATAGTGGTTGCAGGAGATGTTCACGAACGAGACGCCGTTTTTAAGACATCTGTTAAAGTGTCCTGAAAATCTTAAAGAAGGCAACTTAATCTTTCTAACCAGCTTGAAACTTAAAAATAGCAATTGCTTCAGCTTGGGGTTATTTTGATTTCAATAGACAGTTAATTATGGTGGCCATTGGGGCAGTTCTCACGTATTTATTTGAGTCACTCAACTTTAGAACTTAGTGTCTCAACTCAGTATCATCATCAGCTGTGCTCTTCACTGTATTTGTGGTTTTTAATGTTGCGATTGTAACATAGCGTGTGAAATTCTTTAAAATATTCCGAATTCTGTTGTTAAATATTTTTTTTTTATTTTTGAAATCTACTGATTATGTCTAATTATGTTACACGTGTTTAAATCTTCTACACCATATTTTGTTCTCCTACTACACCACACTACATCACAGTGCCTAGAGCTTGAGGTACTCCGTTACAGTTAGGAATGATGTCGGTGAGAAGGAGTCTGATTGGTCTCTGTGACACTCTACTGCTATATGAGACCGGGATCTACGGCTTAAAGTGGATTCCGAACCACTACAGCATCCATGGTACCGAGGGACAGAGCGCTAGCCACTCGGCCATCATCAGATCCCGACACATTATTGTTCATCAGAAAACCCTGAACAATCCTCAATGATATCATAGAAAAATTTGATTTCTGCCGAATTAGAT
Organism: Caerostris extrusa; assembly: GCA_021605095.1. Classification (NCBI taxonomy): domain Eukaryota; kingdom Metazoa; phylum Arthropoda; class Arachnida; order Araneae; family Araneidae; genus Caerostris; species Caerostris extrusa. Next base: position 46,374 of record BPLR01000082.1, on the reverse strand, counting down.
TACAAAATGGGGGCTTGATGACAGAGTGACTAGTGCAGGGGGTTCGAGTTCCGGCGGTGCCTCCATTCAGCCGTAGGTCCCGGTTTAATATGATTATAGAGCGCTGATCGTAGGGCTTACAATCCAACTTCTAAAGAGAATACATCTCTCGTCTCGAAATTTGTCAATAGGCAGACGGCCTTGGCCATCCTAGGGCTGTTACGCCAATAAGGAAGAAAAAGATTACTAAATATTGAGAACTGTAATGAATTAATGAGAAAACTAAGATTTATTTAAAATTATTGTTTAAATTAAATAATAATATTGATCATAGATTAGAAAAATTACTTCTCATAATGTTATAAAACTTATAAATTAATTGGTATACTTAATTATGGTTATTATGGTTATTTAACATTTTTATTCTATCATCTATCCAATTTTATTTTAATTAATTAACATAATTTATTCAAAAAAATTGATAGATTATAAAAAAAAACAAATAAAATAAAAATAAAAATTTAAAGTCAATTTCTAATTAGGTCAACAAAGAAAAATTTTATTTTTAGTTACTATTTATTAAATATTGATTTTTGCAAGAATTGAACTCGCATTCTTCACCTTCACGAGAAAAATACTGAAATCCTTGCATTTTACCCATTGAGCTTCTGCCTGTTGATTTTAAATTTCATGACAAACTGCTAAAAATTCTATTTAAAGTTTTAAAAATTAATTAAATTTAATTAATGAATTAATATTTGAAAAAACTGTATTAACATCAGTGTCATCCACTACAAGTTTAAAAAATGTATTTCAACTTGGTGGATGAATAAAAAAATATTTTTATTAACGATTGAAAATTTGAACAAGTTATATATAGGGAGAGTGTGAACTAATAGTAGGAATTGAAAAAGTTTAATAAATTCCACTACTGAACTATGCAGCGTATTTATTGTTTTTCTATTAACCACAGATTTTTATGAAATTCTAGGAAAAAACGTATTATATTTCGTCTGCTAAATTCTTAAGAAATTGTTATATTTCATTCCGAGTGTCAGTTATCAGACGAGTTATCGTTTTCAGCGAGTCATTTTCTTTCAATATTCCAAAAAGGATAAAAATAAAGTATATAAAGAATGTAATGTACCAGTAAGTGTACAAAAAAGAAATCAATTTATTGCAAATAATTATTCTCAAAAAATAGTATTAAAAGTAATTTCATTTAAAAAAAAAAAGCTTCATATTCATTAAAATAAGTTTCATTAACTTAATTGTTTTTATGAAGAGTAAAATTTATAATTTTAAAGTAATTTTTTATATTTATTCATAATTTATAATATGAATGTAATTATTTTCCATTTTGTGATTAAAATAAATAACATAAAGAATATTTTTTTCATAACACGCAATTAATTGAATATATACATTAATTTTATTTCACTTTCGTACTTATACATGGCGCTCAACGCCATATGTTTCGGATTCAAGTCCCGGCAGTGCCTTTGATGTTTGTAGTAGTTCGGAATCCACTTTGAACTGTAGATCCCGATCTAATAAGACCGCTGAGAGTTGCACGTATAACTGAGAACCCTACCCCCTTAAAAAAGATAACATCTTCTGCCTAGATAACTGCCAGTAGGCAGACGGACTTTTGACCCACCACGGGGCTGTTGCATCACTGATGATGATAATTCCATTTATTTTAAACACAGGTTAATTATTAATTCTGAATGTTAAAAGCATTTCAGAAAAATAAATGCATGTGCATTTACAATTTAAAATTTAAATTATAGATTTTTGTCTATTTGTCTATTTTGTTTAATATTTAAGTAGTATTTAGTATTTATTTTACTGGGAATTTTTCTAGTTTTATCAGTCCATTAGTTGCTTTTTAAAATTAAGAAGAAATAAATATTTTTTTGTAGAAACTTTTAAAAATATTTTCCCCTGAATGCATATTGTAATATACAGGGTGATTGTAATTAAAGTCCCACTTTCAAAATGCTGTAAAAAAGAAACACTCGTCACAAATAGTTCAAATATAAGCTGAAAATACTTGAAGAATAGAGAAATGGTCAATATCAAAAAAAAAAAAATTCCGAAGTTTATTAATAGATGGCATAAAGAAAGTGAATTCGGCTGCCAGTGATATTTTGAATCAAAATTACAATGTATTTGGCATGAGTTGCACATTAAACTAACTGTAGTGTTAAATGTGCTTGATTGTTTTGGTTTTTGACGTAAAAAATGACTTCCACGTCATTCGATAGTTGTGACACTGTTAGTGGAAAGCCCATCCACCACGGCAAGGTCATACTATGGATGAGAAAAGTCGGTGGAACTTTTTTTTTTTTTTATCCCTACCGTTTCCCCTTTCTTCAAGTATCTTCAGTTCAAATTTGAACTCATTGAGACGAGTCGTTCATTTTTTACAGTATTTTGAAAGTGGGACTTTAATTATAAGCACCCTGTCACGTTTTCAGGAAATGTGTAACAAGGAAAACGAATTATTACAAATAGAGTTATTCCTCCCTGAAAAATTAAATAATTTTCTAATGTGGTAACAATTAAATACTTAACGCACTTCAAATACATCTCATTCAGTGATGTGTTGAACATTATGATTTTTTTTTTTAATAATAATGATTATTTTTTCGATAGTACCAATATAAATCATTTATAGTACCAGTGTAAGAAAAGTATAAAATTTAGCATTTCTGAAACTGTTCATCAGAATATTAGCTATTATTGGTCATCAACCAAACAGTGATATCCAAATTAAGAGTATGCTGAAGAATGATACTCTTATGCAAGATATTCATTGTATGCAACGTTGTGTGCTGCTTCAGTGCACGAGGTAAAAAAGCTAAGAAATTATTGGTCATCAATCAAACAGTGGTATCCAATCCAACTGTAGGCTGATAACTTCAAGAGTGATAGTCGTACGCAAGATATCTAACACTGAGTGCATCGTTGTGCTGGATTCAATGTATGAGGTAAAAAATATTACCCATTATTGGCCATTAACCAAACCGTGGTATTCAAATCAACTCTGTGCTGAGGACTTCGTGTAAGATAATCGTATGCATGACATCCAGAATTGTGGGTATCGTTATACTGAATCCAGCGTGCGTAGTGAAATACCACATTGGATGACCAAACTGATCTGTATATCACTCTAAATAGACACAGTTACTGCTCATTTATATAAAGACGGTCTTCTTTATAGAGTTATTCCTCCCTGAGTAAATATAGTTGTTAATTCCTTCATAATACAAGGTCTCTGTCTTTTTAGCCCTCGTATGCACAAGATGACCGTAGACCGACAAACCGAACCAAACCTTCATAATACAGGATGATAATGGTGGACGCTACAAAAGTCGGTTGGTGGTAGGTCGTCATTGTGAAGAGACTATTTTGCCAATGCGTTGGTTAGTATGTTCTCTAAATTTGAATGAGTTTGAACATGATTCGGAGCAGATGCTGCACTTAACCCATTCTAGAGTAATTTGATTACTATTCGAACTGCTTTCACAGAGCAATGAACTTTTCTGTAAACTAACTTCATAAACACTATCATACGTAGCACTGAACATCGCTGTTGTGTTTGTATGTTTATTAGAAGAGCTCACATATTAAAATGATGCTAATCACGCATGGAGCATAACAACTATATGTATTATTTTCTGTATGCTTCTATTTGATGTATTTGAAATGCGTAAAATAAAATAAGCTTATTATTTTTCTCATGTGCTTGATTTGTTAAGTTTGCATTAATATTTTCAACAAATTTCACTTAACGTCAATGAATATTACTTTCATAGTCTTATTTTATTTTTTAATTTTTTGGAAAGCAATCTACTATAAAAGCGTCATTTTATTTAAAAAAAAGGAATGTTTTGCTAACTCTTTTTTTTCCATTTAGGTTATACTTATTTTTTAAATTAATATCATTAATGAATCCATTTAGATTATACTTATTTTTTTAATTAATATCATTACTGTATCAGTTAATCCCCTATTTTTTTAACATTTTAGCTCACACTTTTTATTTGGTAAAAAAGACATTTTTATCATTTCAATTTGAGTAAGAATGGAACTAATTTAAAATTTATTTTTTGATAAATTATCAAAATTCACCTATTCCAAATTAAAACAAGATTCCTAAACTTTCTCATTAATTCCACGTAAAATCAGCTTGTTTACTCTGAATTATTAATTGTTACAAGACAAATAAATCTGCAAAAGTTTATCGAGTAACGTACGTGTACGTTATTCAACAGCTGTCTTAAATCATTAAGAGAGTTCATTAGTAATGAAAATATATCTGATAGTAAGACAGTTTGCAGTGGAATATTGGCAATAATAAATAATACTCACATTAAGTTAATTTCCAGATTACTGAATTAACTCAATGAGGAACAAATAAATGGAAAATTTATTGTAAACATACGGATGTCTTATCTACTTTATAAAAAAAAAATTTAATTACTATTGTAAAAGAAAAAAATGTTCTCAATAATGTCCTCTCATCAAATTCTAGATCTTTTCCTCTTTCTGATGGTTAATTGTTAAGCCAAAATCTTCTTATTAATTTGCAATTGGCATTCAAAGGAATTATTAAAGGTGTTCATATATTATAATGAAGATAATGACTAGTAAATTTTAAGTAACTTTTTCTTAATATTAAAAGAAATGGATAATTTATACCATTTCAATTTGAATAAGAATAGAACTAATTTAACATTTATTTTTTAATAAATAATCAATAGTCACTTATTTAAATTAAAACAAGATTATTTAGCTTCCTTATTAATTGCATGTAAAATCAATATGATTACTCTGAATTATTGATGTTTACACAATAAATAAAGTTTAGCGAATAACATATAAGTACGTTATTCAACGACAATCTTCAATCATTAAGAGAGTTCATTAGCTAATGAAAAGACGACAGAAATAGGATAGGTTGCGGTGGAATATTGCTGTAATAAATGATACTCACATTTATAGGCAAACATTCATTAAGTTAATTTCGAGTACGGAATTAACTTAATGAGGAAAAAAACGGAAAATTTATCTAAACATATGGATGTTTACTTTATATGAAAGTTTAATTATTATTGTAAAAAAAAAAAAAGAAAAAAAAACCTCTCAAAATATCCTCTAATCAAAGTTTAGAACTTTCATCCTTCTGGTAATTAATTGCTGAACCAAAACGAATTGTATCAATTGGCAGTTGACATTCAAATGAATTATTAGAAGTGTTCATATAATATTGAAGATAAACTCATGTCCATAAATTAAGGATAATGAAGTTCAGGCAAAGAAAGAGACAGAAACAAAACAAATTTGACTTATTTGTAAAGTCTATTTATTAAACAAAAGGTAAGAGCAAAAAGATGCTACATGTTTGACATAATTAATAAAAATTGCGATTTTTACTCCCTGGAGCAAATTTCAAAAAAAGAACCTATTTACAAAAAACAGTATAACATGGTTAGTATGATGGTTAATATGGAGTATGTCTCCCGAACGATACAATACAGGCCTTACAACGCCTAGGCATGCTGAGTATCAAATTATCAATCAGATCTTGGGGAATATTACACCACTCATCAAGCAATGCCCTCCGAAGTTCCGGTTGACAGGTGGGAGGGGGTTGACGGGCTGCAATTCGTCGGCCAAGCATATCCCACACATGCTCTATTGGATTCAAGTCCGGTGAGTATGCTGGCCAATCCATACGGGTGATATCCTCCAATTGAAGGCATTCGTCTACAATGTTTGCACGGTGAGTTGTCATCCATAAACAGAAATTCAGCACCCATGGTGCCCCGAAACAAACGTACATGTTGTTCCAGAATGACATCCCGATAGATGTGGCCTGTCACTCGTTACACTCTGAACATGCAGGTCAGTTCTGGAACCAAGAATAATTCCTCCCCAAACGAGCCATCCTGCACCACCATAACGGTGTCGTTCAATGGTGTTCTCTTGGTGGTAACGGGTACCTGGCGCTCTCCATATGAAAGTCCGGCGAGAATCAGACTTCAAACTAAACCTGGACTCGTCGGAAAACATCACACAAGACCACTGTTGCGGTGTCCACAATGCATGCTCTCTAATCCAGGTTAATAGCAGGCAACAGTGAGTTGCAGTAAGTGGAACATATCTGACAGGCCTACGAGCATATAGACCAATGTGCCCTAAGCGTCTGTACACGGTCTGCCTTGAAACTGTCGTACCGGTAGCTGAAGAGAGCTGACGTGACAGGTCTGATGTTGTGCTGCATCTGTTTCTTTTTGGCAGTAACTGCTAAAAGAAACCGGTCCTCATTCGGCGTTGTAACTTGGGGGAGACCTGTGCTGTAACATTTACTCACATTACCATCATCTTGGAATCGTTGCAAAGCCTGGAGATGACACTCTGTGCGATTCCAAGTTCCTCGGATACTTCCAGCTGGGTACGTCCACATTCCAGTCGTCCGATAATTCTACCACGTAAAAAATCATCCAAATGCTTCCTTTTGTGCCATAACTATGCGGTTATTGCACTGAAAGGCTTTAAAGCGCTTGTGAACAATTTTTTACTTCTTTGCCACCATTCATTATATACCCCTCTCTTACACTCTCGTCATTGTGACGTACTATCCGCGCCATCTGGTGGTTTCCTGTAATTTGCATATTCTTCTTCAAGATGTGTGTGATAATTCTACAGGTGAAATTTTTATTTTAGCGTTCAATTTCTGTGGGATTCTGAATTATCCTTAATTTATGGATATGAGTGTAATAACGAAAAATAACTAATATAAAGTTCATTATAATTAACTTTTTAATCTGTTTATAAGGACATTTTAGATCATTTCAATATGAGTAAGAATAGAACTAATTTAATATTTATTCTTTAATACATTATCAAACGTCCCTTTTTCTCATTAATTAAATATTTTAACTTTCTCATTATTTCCATATAAAATCAGTATGCTTACTCTAAATTATTGATTGCTACAAAATGAAAAAAAAATCTGCAAAATGTTATCGAGTATCGTTTATGTACATTATTCAACGACAGATGCAAACCATTAAAGAAGTCATTTGCTAATGAAAAGATATCTGGAAAAGGATAGTTTGCAGTGGTATTATGCTTATTAAATATACTCCATTTATAAGCAAACAAACATTAAGTTAATTGCGAGATTACGAAAGTAACTTAATAAGGAAAACATCAAACGAAACTTTAAATATACATATGGAATTTCGTATCTGTTTTTCATAAAAGTTTAATTGTTATTGTGAAAATAAGTGTTCTCAACAATATTCTCTCTTCAAAAGTCTAAATTTTTTTCCTTCTGGTTGTTAGTTGCTGAGCCAAAAACTTTGTATTAGTTTGCAATTGACATTCAAATGAATTAGTAGAGGCGTTCATATATCATATTATTGAAGATAATAGCGAATAATAACTAATATAAAGTTAATTATAAGTAACTTTTTTTAAATCTGTTTATAAGGGCAATTTAAACCTTTTGAATTTGTGTTTGAATAGAATTAATTTAAAACTTATTTTATTATAAACAATGAAAATTCCTTTATTCTTAAATTAAACAAGATTCCATAACTTTCTCATGAATTCTTTTAAAATCAATATGAGTACACTGAATTATTATTGCTATAAAGTACATAAGTCTGCAAAAGAATATCGAGTACTGAATGTACATTATTAAACGACATACTTATACCATTTAGAGAGTTCATTAACTAATTAAAAAGACGTCTGAAAATGGATAGGGTGTAATAGTGTATTGCTTAATACGTGATACTCCTTTTATAAGTAAACGTTCATTAAGTTAATGCAGAGATTATTAATATCGAAAATTTAAATAATCATATGTATGTCGTATCTATTTTATATACTGTAAAAGATTAATTGTTATTGTCAAAAACAGTATCCTATCATCAATGTCTAGTCCATTCCCCCATTCCCTCCTTCTGGTGCAGGCTGATGGTCAATTGGCTAGCACTCTGGTCGTTGATACCCTAGGCTTCAGGTTCGAATCCTGGTAATGGCATGAATGTTTGTTGGTAGTTCGGAATCCACGTTAAACTGTAGGTACCGGTCTAATTAGCCTAAAGTAGGCACAAAATGACTGTAGAGAAACAAACAAAATCAAACCCTCCTTCTGGTGGTTAATTGCTGAGCCAAAAAACTTTGTATCAAGTTCTGGCTGCCATTCAAATGAATAACATGCTCTACCCGACTCAGGTGGCTCATCTTAATATCATGAAGAGTGAACATTCTGTATAACTCGGGGTAGTTTCATGTGAATCAGATATCTGAACAATTTAGCCCCCTTAAAAAAGTATGTGTAGTGCATTTTGCAATCTTTCATTTTCATTTGGCTGGTGCTTCTTCAATTTTATGAACAATTTCATTTCAAAAATTATTAATAGTTATTATGAATGGCTATTATTAATTACAATTGTTAATTATTAATAAGTTTTTGATATTTTAAAATTGAACTACATGTAAAAACATCGAAAACTAATTAAACTAGATGCAATTGAAATACTTAAGCTGTATTGAAAAATGTGCAAATTACATGTTTAAGTATTTTTTTTTTCATTTTCATCATGTGACGGCAACATAAAAATAATCTTTAGGAAAATCAGAATTCCCGTATAATTAAAAAGGGCATCAATGTAACATAGATCAATGTAAACATAGACACATTGATTTTGATGTCATGACTCACACAGTAGGAATCATTCAGAAATGATTCCTACTGTGATTATGACATTATGAATCATTCTCCAGTGACACCTCACAATTACATTGACAGGGTGAAAAAATTTTTGCTGTTCTATAGATTCCTCAAAATTCACAATGGGTAAAGGAAATGTTCCATCGAATTTTTATGGAGATGTTACAAAGAACCTGACCCTAATTATTGTATCTAAATAGTAGATCTCGCTGCTTGGCCTCCCAGACCTTCGGATATAATGTCGTTCGATCTTCTATTAAAAAAAAATTGTGCGTCATCGGAGAGTTAATTACAATTTCAGTGTATCTGTATGAATTACTTTAAAAACACCTGGAACACTACGAAATGTTTTGCAAGTGACAGATTACAGTTTAGACGTCTGTAAAGTTTCGGCTTATGCTGATATTAAATTAATTGATGATTAAAATTTCTAGTGATATTTATGCAAGTTATCTTTATGATTTCTTAAATGTTTCTGTTAAAGTTTAACTATAGATTTGAAAATAATTTGTTAATTCCATAGTAAATGATAAAATTGAAATTATTATTATTATTATTTTTTTTTGCATTATTTATAATATTTTTGGTCAAACCTATTTGCATTTGCGAGAAATCATTCGCATTCACTATTTTTCGTATACAATAAAATTAAAATAATCGTTTCGATGAAATCTAGAAAAAAAGCCAATTATATATTATACTTCAATATTCTTTCTTGAAAAATACCAACATTTTTTTTTTTTTATTATTTACTCTGATTGAAAATTGTCATTGCTTATTGTATCATCTTTCATCGATAAAATATAATTTATTTCTTACAAGAAACAATTTTTAAATATACATATATATAATGTATTATAGCAAAAATTGTCGGTGCAACGATTTTTTTCTTTTTTAAAAATAAGTATAGCAACATACTTTCCTACACGCATAAAGATCTACAAGAAAATGCATGTTATCTACACATCACGTAAGAAGATAAATAGACCCCATGAAGATAAATAGCGCATAAGTTATGATGGATGATGAAATAAATGGCATATTTGTCTAACTCCACATGAATTGCTTTCAATTCAAACCCCATGTTGTGGAACTTAAAAAAACTCGAAGCCAACATCACAGACAATATTTGTTTGAATTGTTTTCACAATTTTTCCCATAGAAAAAAAGGAAATCCAGTTAAAAAACACCAGTCTTATTTATTATTTATCAGTCCAGATTTTCTTATTTATGTGCGTACTTTAGAAAATATCTTAAACCTTCTGACGCCCTCTCTCAGAGAATGAATGATCATTTGATTTTTATTCTGATAAAGTTCCATGATGTCCAGAAATGACCGGGCAGAAAATAAGTAAGTGTATAAATTACTAGTTTAAACATATTAATATATCCTACTGAATCACGAGACACTTTCATTTCAAAACTTTTATTTACAATAAACACTGAACTTTCATTTGAATTTAATCACGTGTATTGGAAACTTTAAGTGAAATATTTTTTTATCAATAGTTGCTAAAATTTGGTCTACTGTAAGATCCCTGTAGACAGCCCTGAGATTGTTTGTAAAAAGGGATCTTTCACTGGTCTGAATTGCTTTTTTTTTATATTGTTAAGAACATCAAGTAGAATTTCTGTCTTATTAATGTTTTCAGTTATTAAAGACAATCAGTTTTTAATTTATGTATATTTAACTATATTTAACGTTGTCGAAGGCTCCTTTAATATCTGCTGTGATAAGAATAGTATACTTTGCATTCAGACTGAGAATTGTTTATAGAGTCCTTATTTTCCTTTTCTAAATCTATTGTGATGGAGGAAGTTTGTTAGTGTGAAAAAGTCTGCAATTTAGCCTTTGAAGTATGAGTTTTAGAAAATTATTCATAGTGTAGAAAGTAGAGAAATGGGTGGAAAGGAATTAAGACTGGAAAAGATTTTTTTCCATTCTTGTGAAATAGCAAAAAGAATCTTAAATTAGGATTTTAGAGAAAGAGTGGAGAGATAGACATTTAGTGAAGAGATTTAGAAGTTCTGATGGAAAATATTTGTAGACAATTTGTATAGTCAACACCATCGTAATCGGAAGCTTTTACTTCTGGCAATCTCGAATTAACCGTTTCAGTTTAGAATAATAAAATTGTTTTTTTTTAAGCATTTTATTTTTATTTATTTCTTCTTGTGAAAAGAAGTTTTATTGAAGCGATATCTTTAACGTTTCCTTGAAAGGGATTACCAGTTTCTTTAAACAACATTGATGGTGGAATTTTGTCTCTGCAAGTGCTTTTGAATGTTAGTTCCATAAGGAGAAGAATTTTGTGTACAAAAGAATTTTTGATTTAAGAATTAATTGCTTGTAAAGAGCACTTTGCTTAAAATAAATAACCTGATGTTTGTTTCTGTTTTTCGCCTTCACTTTTCACTTCTTCTGAGTTCTTTTAATTCTTTTTATTTACTACTAGTTCATTTTTCTACAAAGTAAATTTAGGTGCAACAGAAACATTTTTAATGCGATAAAAACATAGTCAGAAGTTAAAGATTCTCTTTGTAAAATTTCAGTCACTATTTCTAGTTCTTGTTTGTTGCTAGAGTGCAAAATTTGTTTGATGATTTCAGGAACATTGGGAGGGGGCTGTGTTTAACATATTTGTAATTTTTACCATAGGCTGTTTTAAAACATAGATGTAATATTTTTGCATTCAGCAAAATGTTGGTTCTCACAGTCTTAGTCTCCTATTCAAGTACATCCCATTCACATTTTTAGAAACATTCTGGATCAGAAACAATTGTGAGATCCGGCCATCCGGCTTTGTTGTTATAATAGAACATAGGCTACACGTTTCTGTTATTGAGAAGAAGCTGTGCAGTCCAGTAATTGTGCTTAAAAGTCAATTGCCTGTTTCCATCTGTTTTCTTCATTGTGGTAGCCCCATCTTAAATCATTGGCCGATTTAAACGGCTTCTATTAAAAAGGTTTCACCGTTCAATGCTGTAATAACTGATGACAATTGTTGTAGAGTTTCTTCAATGTCGGTAGCAGGAGATGAATGAACAAAAAATACAGTTGTCGATTGTCTTCTGTTTAGTCTTCTTTGAAGTCGATTGTTCTTTTATTTTAGATTCATGCACATAGATCCAAACTTCCATATTTTTGTAGATGCTGTACTGGCTTTTGATGCACCACAAATTGTATTTTTTGAAGATTTTCTTTGCACCAGTCTACGCTGAGCTTGTTTTTTGAGCGATTGTAATAATATGCCGAATCCAACGCGAACAAATCTCTTTAACATCAAAATGTCATTGTAAAATATGCTCATACTTATGATTAAAAAACTCATCAATATGTCACAGATATGAAGATCTTACCTTTTAGTTAGCACACAGCATTGACAATTTCTGGCACAGCAACTGATTTTGGAAAGCCTTCTTCATATTGGCTCGGCTCATGAGAGAACAATGGCCACTTTTAAATTCTCCTGTACCATACATATACAGTGCTTTTAGATAGTGACTATCTAAATTGAAATGAGTTGATGAATTATCGCGTGAGAATGCTTATGAGTTAATTCTTTTTTTAACACAGGCATTGGAAGCTAACCGAATATTTTGAAAGTTAAAGTGATAACATTGCAACGGTTTAAATTAAAGGATACACCAAGCCATCACATTATATGTATATTTAATTTAGAAATGTTATTACTCATTTTTTAAGAATTTAATAGAAGATTAAAACAAGGAATAGGACCTCACTTCATATTTAATAAAAATAAAAACTTAAATACTATAAAAATATTTTTAAACGTTTACTGTTTCATTGCAGACAAGAAAATGCGATTCTTTCCTAATAATGTGCTAGCTTAGGGGTAGGATCCACATCTACATATTGTTTTTCCTACGAAATTTGTTACCATAAGCAAGATCAAATTCAGAATTACAGTTAAAAAGTAGTATAAAATCAATTATCAAATACGCATATATCCAAGATGCGACACCTGCTGTGTTCAATAAATAAGAACAATTTTCAATTTAAAATTCCGAGATTATGAAATTTACATTTTTTTTTCGTTTTTAGGTTGCTGGCACTGTCCTTGACATCTGTGGGAAATTTCACATCAAAATATTCCTTAGCGTTTGAGTTGACTTGGCTTTGTGAGACGCTAAAATTGATTCCGGGGATTTTTTGAAATGCCTGAATTATTGCGCAAAGATCTTGCATTAAATTTTGTTTGCGAAATCGTATAAAATGTTGCAGAAGGCATTCGGTGAGCAGTCCTATATTGGAAAGAAATATTTACAAGTGGTATAAACAGTTCAAAGAAAGAAGAAGAACTCTCTGGTCGACCATCAACCTCAACCGACGAAGCTCACGTCCAAAAGTTGAAAATTTGTTACTTGCAAACAGTCGATTAACAATTGAAATGAGCTGAGGATGTAGGAATTTCAAAAAGGATCGGTCAATTTCATTTTGGTCCTCAAAAGCGTCAAATCGTAATTGGTACTGTAAACACTGAATGCACCAGTTCACGCTGCATTGATTCTATGTGACCTTTTCGCCAAAAATGAAACCCATATCGTTCCACAACCACTGTATTCACCGTGAGACTTCTGGCTATTCCCTAAACTCAATATAGCACTCCGGGGACACCGTTTTGAGTCGATTGAAGAGATTCAACGTTAATCGCCTCACACTTTGAAGACTATCCCTACCGAGGACTTTTAGCATGCATTGAGGATTGGCAAACAAAATTGACATAAGTGCATTGTGTCTTGAGGGGATTACCTTGAAGGCGATGAAATAAATTTTGAAGAATAAATAAGAGTTTTTTTTTTTTAATTGGTCTTACTTTTGGGCACAATAGTAAGCGATGTTGCACATTTTTTTGACTCACTACCGATTGCATTTTTTGAAGCCTTTCTTGCACCAATTGTCAACCTGTTTTTGAACGATTGTCAAATCATGCGGAATCCTACGTAAATGATTCTACTTAATTTTCACATCTGAATGTTGATGTAAAACTCTTTGTATGCTCATTACACACAGGCTTAAGGACCCCTTACTCTAATGTTATAGCCGTAGAAGATCTTCTAATATCTTAACCGCAGACAGCATTGATTGATGTTTTTTGGCCCGACAAATTTTGGACGACTTTCTTTAAATCCGTCCATGAATGAACGACGGCAATGTTTCAATTCACTGAAACCGTGATATAGAGTGTTTTTTGGAGGGTGGTTTCAAATGGAAAGTTGTGATATCATATGTGAGTATGTGGTGGTTCATATGCGAGTTGAAAATATAGATCGATGTACCATTGTTCAAATAATCCACGACGAATGTCGTAGTGAATCATCGCTCGAAAATGTTCACCAAAGATTTTTTTGTTTCGTTTTTTTTTTTTGAGACACGTTATAAGCTAACTGTGATATTTTGAAGATAAGATATTAAACGCACTCGCTATTTAATTTAAATGATGCACAAACTCGCCTCATTATATGTTTATTTAATTTTAAAATATTGCTTTTCGTTTTTTAAAGATTTTCATAGTAAAAGAAGCATTATTATTGTAATATTTTCATTGTAATAAACAAGGAGAATGATCCAGCATTACATTAATAAAAAAAAGTAAAAAAATTAAATAATATAAATATATTTTATTCAAATTTTTCTGTTTTATTGCAAACTCAGATTATTTGTCAATAATATGTTTGTTTAGAAGCGGAACCTAATCTACGTATTGTTTTTTTCTACGATAGTTATTGCCGAAAACCTATTTAAATTCCAAACTAAAAAAGTAATATTTGCTTTAGCTCACTTGTTGCTAAATAATAAATTAAATTATGCAAGCCTGTAAGAATTTCATTATACATGCCTATTTTGTGACACCTACGCTTATTGTAGGATCGTCTCTTTGTTTCTGAAAGCAGTGACCGCAACGAACTCCAACAGTCGATTCATACCTGAACCTTCAACGGACTGGGCCACAATTCGGACTGATTATTTGTTTAATTATCAAAATCTTAAATTAATGAAAAGAATTCAAAACATTTTATTTCAATTTAGAATAAAAACATTATAAAGTTTGTTAAATATATTAACATTTAACCATTTAAACAAGTAAGAAGATAAAAAGTTTAGGGAAATAAAAGAAACAATATTTTGTTTTATCAACCAACTAACGTTTACATTAACACGATACAGTAGTTATTATCAAAGCCCTATCCAAATTCAAAATTACAGTAAAAAATTAGTATTTGCATTAGTGCCCGTGTTGCTAAATAATACATTATACTATTGTGCTCAAAAAAGTAAGACCAATTATTTTTTAAAAACCCTTTATTTATTCTTAAAAATTTATTTCCTCGCCTTCAAAATAATCCCCTCCGACACAATGCAGTTATGCGAACGTTTTTTCCAATTCTCAATACGTGCTAAAAAGTCATCGGCAGGGATGGCCTTCAAACCGCGAGGCGAATCACATTAAATCTCTTCAATCGACTCAAAACAGTGTCCTCGGAATGATCTTTTGAGTTTAGAGAATAGCCAGAAGTCGCACGGTGTGAATACGGTGGTTGTGAAGCGATATGGGTTTCAATTTTGGCAAAAACGTCACGGAGAATCAATGCAGTGTGAGCTGGCGCTTCAGTGTTTTTGCTACCAAACGAGATTTGACGCGTTTCAGGCCCAAAATGGAATTGACTGATCCTTTTTAAATTCCAACATCATCAGCAAGGTCTTTAATTGTAAATCGACGGTTTGCAAGCACAAATTTTTAATTTTTTGGGCGTGAGCTTCGTCAGTTGAGTTGATGGTAGACCAGAGCTCTCTTCGTCTTCAACGCATTCTTTGCCTTCTTTGAACTGTTTATACAACTTCTAAACATTTCTTTCTAATATAGGAATGCTCACCGAATGCCTTCTGCAACATTCTATACGTTTCCACAAACGAAATTGAATGCAAGTTCTTTGCTCAATTAATTCAGACATCTAAAAAATCGCCGGAATCAGTTTTAGCGTCTCACAAAGCCAAGCTTAACTCGAACATTAATGAATATTTTGATGTCAAATTTCACAGATATCAAGAACAGTGCCAGCAACCTAAAGAAGAAAAAAAAATTGAAATTCCATGCGGGCCGAGAATTTTAAATTGAAAATTGGTCTTACGTTTTGAACACAGTATTATTATGCAAACCTGTTTTATTTTAACGCATTTTTTTTGTTGAACATCATTGAGTTTTATTTATGTATGCCACGAACAGCACACCGATTGGTGTTTATCGGAAGACATTGCCATCAGGTGGGACTTTTAGGAGTAACTGGCTCAGCATTTGCGTGTCATGTAGCAAATAAAAAAAAACAATTCCACCCAAAATTGAAAATTTATAAATCAAATCCATATATTTTCCATAATATTAAATTTTTTTAATTGAGGGAATTTTAGTGTCTTGAAATTTAATAATTACTAGTCTTTTTTTCTCTTTACGCATCACATAGAGAAGTGTAGAACAATGGAAATAATATTATTTTTAAAAGAATGTATTCTATTCAAGCAGCAGAAAATAAGTACAAAATATCCCTGTTATAAGTAAAAATATCTTCTATTCTGAAGTTCACTTTAAGACAAAACATCTAAGAATTCAGGAAAAAAATGCCTGTCTAAGACTTTTTGGCGCCAAAATGTAACAAGAAATTAATAAAAGAATTCTTTGAAAAGCATAAAAGATTTCTTTTTTGCTATAGAAATTTTCTTTGAAGCTAAGACCTTAAAAAGAAATTTTTATTTTCCAAAAAAATGTATTCTTTTCAAGTGACACAAAATAACAATAAAATATCACCTGTTATAAATTCCCTTCTATTGGAAAAGTCTCTTTAAAACACAACATCTAAGAATTTCTTAGAAAAAAATGCTTGATGATTGATGATGATATTTTGGCCTCGAAATGTAATGTAATTTTTTATAAAAGAATTTATAAACATATCAAAAACTTACTCTAAAAGAAAACAAAATAATTTGATAAGTGTGATGTTAAAAACGAATCATTTTATTGTTCAATTAATTGAGCTGGATAGAAGGGAAAAAGAGAATATAAAATGTAACTATCCTTAAAAGTTTAATTTTGTTGGAGTAATTTCTTTAAAATTTCATTACCAATTATCATTTATAGTTGAAGAGTAATCCCTTATTTAATAATTTTTTTAAATAAAAAAATTTACCTAAGTATTTTTAAAAAATAATTACTAATATATTGTTAATTTCGTGACAAACAATCAAACGAAAAGTTGTTTATAATTTCATAATTTATTTAGACAAGGATTTTCACGGAATTCCAAATAATTTCATAATTTATTTGGATTTCGAGTAATAAAAACAAGTTAAATATAAATTCTAAATATTAAATACATTTTAAAGTATGCATTCTAAGAAATAGCAAGTTTAATTATTCGACCAGATTAACAATTAGGATTAAATTACCATATTTGATTACCAGATTATCTTATTTAACAACGTTTGTAATTACAAAAATCTACTATTGTTTAAAAATAATTATTAATATACTGTTAATTTCTAGCAAACAGTCAAATTTCATAATTTATTTGGTCAAGGATTTTTCAAGAATTTCCAAATAATTTCATAATGTATTTGGATTTCAAGTAATAAAAAAAAGTTAAATACTAAGTGCATTTTAAATCATGCTTTAAAAATAGCTAGTTCAATTATTTAACTGGATTACATTTAGGAAGTTGAAAAAAATGCAATACAAAATTTACATTTCATCTAGTTAATTAGTGTACACAATTAGTGTACACTAGATTAAAAGGACACTTTAACTCGTTTTATTAAGGTAAAAAACGTGTTTTAACAAAATTATGTCCCTAATTGTACAAATAAAATAAAAAAATCTTTGTTGAAGTATTTCAGATTTGATCATTTAAATACTTAATTGCATGAAAAAAAAACGAGTTGTATAATTTAAACTGTCAATTATCAATATTGATCATAGCAACGTTAATTTTTTAAGTCATTATGTTCATAATTGCAGTTCTCCTAATTATTATTTTCTGTAAAAAAAAAAGTAGCATTTACTGTTAAATGTCCAATATTTAAAGCCGCAGAAGGTAGATTTGTTTTTTTCAGAAAGGAACATTAAACTCAGCTTGCGTAATAATTTACTCAACAACTTAGTTTTAAAATAGTCAATAGTGTTCAAAAAAATCTAGGTGATCTTGTCTTTAATCTATAAAATGCCGCAAGTGTTTCGACCAAGATATAAATTTTCTGTTTTATTTCTGTTTTCTGAACTGTTCGGCATTTTTCTTAGAAATCATAAAATAAACTGCATTTTCATGTCTTTGGCTAGTTTGTGCGTAATTGCTCTGCATTGTGAAACGCTGTTGACGGTGACAAATTTTGTGAATGGCATATTGGTATCGAAAACCTTTTTGAAATCTTCAGTATCCTATATTCTGACATTGGTAATAAATTTGTACTTGTGGCATTTCATGTTTCAGAAGCGAAAAGTAATACGGAAGTTGTTGACCAGATTGCCTGCTATTAATCCAAGTAAAAAAAAAGGTTTCATCTTATTTAAAGTTCAATTCTGGATCGATGCCTTGATTATCAGCTCATTTACCAATCCAATTATTAGCATTATTCTAATAAAAGATGTGGAAGGTGAAACATTGGTGAAGATTGCTGCTGTCTACTTTGGGAATGAAGTAACTCGATGGATGAACGAAGCTGGTGTTTTGAAAGCGATATTTAGAATCAACTATTTTTGTGTTTGTTTCTTCACGAATGCCCTGATGAATTTGTTTACGGGTCTTAGCTGCTACTTTTTCCATAATTTTCGAGAAGCCATATCGGGATGTACAAAATCTCTATGTCAAGGTACAGAAAATATTGAAAAAATGTATCAGATCTACATGAGTGTTTTGATGTTGGCGGATGCAGTGGAAAACGAATTTGGACATCTTTTTCTTAGTGACTGCTGATGGCTGCTTACAAGCTTTTACTGGCATCTCTTATTTTATGGGACTTGAAACTGGATGGACCACGCCTCCACACTCCTATGTCTTTATATTATATTCCATTACGTACATTCTCAATTGGACATTTTTATAGTGATTGCAGGTGAAGTTCACGAACAAGACGTCGTTTTTAAGAAATCTATTGCTTTAAACCTGTTAAAGTTTCCTGAAAATTTGAAAAAAAAGGCAACTTAATCTTCTAAACAGCTTGAAACTTAAAATAGCAATTTCAGCTTGGGGTTATTTTTGATTTTAATAGATCATTAATTATGGTAGCCATTGGGGCAGTCCTTACATACTCAATTTTAGTCACTCAACTTTAGAAAACGCATTTAAGCTAATTCACCTTTTAACATAAATATAACTATTAATTCACTATGAAAATGTATATTTCTATTATGCTTTCTAGTATAGTAATATCACATTGTTAAGAATTTGCATTTAACTTGTTTTTTATTACTTGAAATCCAAATACATTATGAAATTATTTGGAAATTCTTGAAAAATCCTTGCCCAAATAAATTATGAAATTAAAAGTAACTTTTCATTCGACTGTTTACTAGGAAATTAACAGTATATTAGTAATTATTTTTAAACAATAATTACGTAGATTTTTGTAATTACAAACGTTATTAAATAAGATAATCTGGTAATCTAATATGGTAATTTAATCCTAATTGTAGTCTGGTCGAATAATTGGAATGGCTATTTTTTAGAATGCATACTTTAAAATGCATTTAATATTCAGAATTTAAATTTAACTTGTTTTTATTACACGAAATCCAAATAAATTATGAAATTATTTTTTGTATTCATTATTATTGTATTTTTTTAATGCTGAAAGTGTAACATAATATGTGAAAAAAACTTAAAACTTGATTGATTGCTCACTTGTTTAAATCTTTTGCACCACTTATTGTTCATAAAAAACTATTTGCAAACCTTATTGATATGATAGTAAAAATCTGATTTATGTCCAATTAGATCTCAAAACGTTGGGAACTGTATTTATTTACTGAGAAAACTTATGTGGTGCAACAAAAGTAAAACTTAGTGTAAGATGCTTAGAAAATAAAAAATCTGGAGAATATTCGAAAAAATGTGATATTTGGATTGGAAATAAATGTGTTGTACCTGTTGTAATTAATGTGTTGTAAAGCAAAGAAAATCATTACACTTTATGTAAAAGTATTGCTGTAAATTAATAATAATATTATCCATATATCAGAAACAATTTATTCTAATAAAATAATAAACGCTATAAATATTGACAACAATATTGTTTGTTGAAAATTTAGATATATTGCACAAAAAATTAATAAATTTCACTATTGAATTGTAGCAATGTTTTATATTAGCTACATAATTTTATGAAATTCTTAGAAAAGATATTTGTCTGCCAATTTACGAAATTGTCATGTTTTATTTATTATTCATTCATGTTTTATTCATTATTCATTCATGTTTCATTCTTTATTCATTCATTACTCATTATTCATATTTCATTTATTATTCATTCATATTTCATTATTAATATTTCATTTATTATTCATTCATATTTCATTATTAATATTTCATTTATTTTATTTATTTTTATTCATATTTCATTCATTATTCATTCATGTTTCATTCATACTTCATTCATTATTTATTGTTTATGTTCTCGGCTGTGTTCTTGTCTATCTTCAAACCAATTAATCAAATAGATATTCTAAAACGTATTTTAAGAATAATAAAAATGTGATGCAGATGAAGTAAAAAAAAAATCAATTTATTCTAAATAATTATGTTCAACGAATGAAAAAAATAGTACATCTTAAAAATAGTAATTTCCTTCTAAAATCTTTTTTTATTCATTGGAAAACGTTTACTCTTTATACATTTTTTCACTGAGTAAAATTTATAATTTCAAAGTAATATTTTTATATTTTTTTTATACCCTAAGGGCAAATAAGGTTAATGTTTTGTAATATAAAATATTCATAAAGATTATATTTTCATGACAATGAAATGAAAATATACTACTGTGTCCAAAACGTAAGACTAATTTTCAATTTAAAATTCCCGGGGCTTAAGGAATTTCAATTTGTGTATTTTCAATTTCAATGTTGCAGAATGCATTTGGTGAGCATTCCTATATCAGAAATAAATGTTTAGAAGTGGCATGAACAGTTCAAATAAGGCAGAGAACGCGTTTAAGATGAAGAGCTCTCTGGTCGACTCTCAACCTCGACCGACAAAGCTGATATCCAAAAAATTAAAAATTTGGTGCTTGTCAATTTACAATTAGAGACCTTGCTGATGATGTTGGAATTTCAAAATTCCATTGTAAAAGATGTTTTGGTCCTCAAGCACGTCAAATCTTGATTGGTACCGAAAACACTGAATGCGCCAGCTCACACTGCGTTGATTCTTCATTACTTTTTCGCCAAAAAGGTTACACATATACACAATCACCGTATTCACCTGATTTAGCATCGTGCTACTTCTGACTATTCTCTAAAATCAAAAGACCACTCCAACGACACCATTTTGAGTCGATTGAAGACTTACTTACATTAATTACATTGCAACGAACTTACTTACATTAAATTTTGCAGAAGGCATTCGGTGAGCATTCTTATATCGGAAAGAAATGTTTAGAAGTGGCATAAGCAGTTCAAAAAAGGCAGAGAACGCGTTGAAGACGAAGAGCCCTCTGGTCGACCATCAACCTCAACCGACGAAGCTGATATCCAAAAAATTAAAAATTTGGTGTTTGCAAATTTACAATTAGAGACCTTCCTGATGATGTTGAAATTTCATAAGGATCCGTTAATTCCATTTTGGGCCTCAAACGCGTCAACCGAAAACACTGAATGCGCCAGCTCACACTGCATTGATTCTTCGTAAATATTTCGCCAAAAATGAAACCCATATCGTTTCACAACCACCGTATTCACACCGTGAGACTTCTGGCTATACCCTAAACTCAAAAGTACACTCCGGAGACGCCGATTTGTGTCGATTGAAGAGATTTAAAATGAATCGCCTCGCGCTTTGAAGGCCATCCCTGCCAATGATTTTTTAGCATGCATTGAGGATTGGAAAAAAACATAATAAAAAGCTTAACCTAAACCTTGGCATAAGTGAATTGTGTCCGGAGGGGATTACTTCGAAGACGATGAAATAAATTTGGAAGAATAAATAAAGAATTTTTGAAGAAAAAAATAACTGGTCTTACTTTTTGGGCACAGTAGTACATTAATTTTACTGCACTTTTGTATCTATAATTTCATTCAATTCGAACAGTTTAATTATCAAGTCTAAATATTAAGTGTATATCAAAATATGCTTTAGAAAAAATATAAATTTTTATCTGTAAACTGTGCGTTTAGGAAATTAAAATTCAGTATATTGATTTTGTGTACTTAATTATTGTTTGCTAGTTTAATCAGACAATGAGTCGCTTTTTAAACTTTGGAAATAAATGTTTTTTAGAAACTTTTAGAAAATATTTTTCCCTAAATGCATAATAAAACATATAATGATACTTTTATTGTAAATGTACGATAAGAAAAAACGAATGATTTATAATTACTATTTTTTTATTCTATTGAAGTAACTCATTTTAATATACAAACATTTATTTTGTTGCAATTCTTCAGTTAGGTTAATTTAAATATTTAGGAGTATGAAACGTAGATTTGTATGACATGAACTGTCCATTACAAAAATGCATTCAATATAATAGCATAATTTAAAAAATAATCGAATTAGTTCAATTAATTCTTCAGCATATAATTTTTAGAATTAAAATTTTTCAAGCAATTACTATGCATAGAATACATTATTATAAATAATTTTTCAAGCAATTACTATACATACGTATATACAATTACTATACATACATAATTTCATACAACAACTACTGTGCCCCAATTCATACCTGTCACGTCATGCCACGTTCTCTGGTTGGCAACTCGGATGTGCATATAACTTATATGCTGAAGTATATAACTTATTATAACATCAAAAACTGAAAGGAAATATAAAAAGATTTATAATAAGCACAAATGACTAAATTCTGTTATTTTTAACCAAGTCATGTGTAAAGTGTTACGCAAAAATTGATATTTCAAGAGAAATTATTTAAAAATGTATATTGATCTTTAAATATTTTTATTTGTTTTTGTTAATTAGTGAGAAATTCTATTCATTGATTGACTACCATATATATGTATATATCATATTCAAAAATTGGATTTCATAGTATTTCTCCTTTTTCTGTGAATTCTAGTAAATTAGTTTTACAGATCAAGAAATTCTGCTGTTTAACATTAAAATATGAATAAAAACTATTTTTTTAAAATGGAATACATATAAAAAATAATATCAATAAAATTTACAATAAACTATGTATGCACATATATTCCGAATAATAATCCAGAGGTCATCTGAGAAGTGGTGCAGACTACTAAAACAAACACTTTTTGTACAGGGATGCGGGGTTGAAAGTGACGCGTGGACGAATGAAATGAATGTCAGTGACAAATGAATTTCTCGCAACTGTTAGGCACACTGGCCCAACTCATACCCTTCACGTGACGAGTTACTCATCTGATTGGCAACTCCAATGGGCACTCTACGTAAATCTTACTCTGTGATTGCAACTGATTTTCCATTTAAGAGATTCCTGTCTCAATTGACGAACTCGTTGTTCGACTATGCCAGGGATGGGCAAACCGTTTCGGTCGCGGTTCAAAAATCGAAAAAAAAAAAAAAAAAAAAAGTTTGATGGGCCAAAATAAATTTTTTTTAAATTTTAAAAACAATATATAAGTATTACAATTTATATATGTTAATGAAATGAGTGAAATTACGATTTCATTTTTAAAAGTTCCTTATATTGAGATTCGAAGTGAGATGCACTGATTCTAAGGAACGAGGCTAAATGTTCATCTGTTAGTCTACTTCTGAAATAACAACTGTAAAAAAATGTTTCCAGGTCCATTCATCATTAAAGGCACGGCACTCTGAATCAGCTTAACGTTTTTGAGTAGACATTTTGGGGTTGAAATATTTTACGAACCACCCAAACAAGCACTAGCTACGCTATACTTTTAATAATTTCACCACTATTCACAATGAGGCTATATGATATGTCTGCAATCTTTCCATACGCAATCAAGTATATTAGAACTCACGCCAAAAGAAAAAGCCGCTGGCTGGAGCTCAAATTGCACAGTCTGCCACATGTGAGGTCTAATTCACCTGTATTGGTTCTCATATGTCTGCTCCCCGAGAAAGAGATAACACTTGTTGGCGCCAATCTGAAGCTATAACTGACAAACATTTTTAACAACATTTTTACACTTTACCGATTGAGAACTGTCTGTGCTTGGTATTTCCGTCGATTTGTGTTTTAAAACAAAAATTGAGAAAGTAAAAAGATCAACTGTCCTTTGAGAAAAAGGAATAAAAAAATTTTAATCAAAGTAGAAATTTAAATGGATATATAAATATATATTTCTTTTAATTTGCTTTCGGTCCGGCAAATTAAAATTCTATCCGATGTGCCGTAGTTTGCCCATCCCTGAACTAGATACACTTCACCACCTCATACCCGTCGCGTGACAAGTTGCAAATCTGGTTGACAACCCCAATGTGCACTCTGCGTAATTCTTACTCTGTGTTTGCATCTGAGTTTTCTTTTAAGAGTTCCTGTTTCAATTGTTTCCTGTGTTAATTAACGAACACTTTGTTCGACTATCCATTGAGTCTGCAAGCGTGCACGAAATGCATGACATATTTGGAACTGTTCGCCAATCACTCCTTTCAGTCATCAGCGTGTACTAAAGTGGGTGGTCGCAATTGTGTTAATTTATTGTAAATATTAATCATAGAAACACTTTCCAATGATGTTGTGAATAAACAGGTGAATTACTATTGTGTCCAAAACGTAAGACCAGTTGTCAATTGAAATTTCCCGGGCATATGGTATTTCAATTTTTTTTTTTTTTTTTTTTTTTTTTTGATTGTTGGAACTGTGCTTGACATCTGTGTGAAATTTGACGTTAAAATAATCATTAGTGCTTGCTTTAAGCTTGGTTTGTGACACGCTAAAACTGATTCCGGCAATTTTTGAAATGTCCGAATTAATCGAGCGAAGAACTTGCATTAAAACTTGTTTGCAGAAACGTATAGAATGTTGTAGAAGGCATTCGGTTAGCAATCTTATATCGGAAAGGAATGTTCAGAAGTGATAAAAACAGTTCAAAGAAGGCAGATAACGCACTGAAGACGAAGAGCCCTCTGATCGACCATCAACCTCAACTGACGAAGCTCACTTCCAAAAAATAAAAGATTTGGTGCTTGTCACTTTACAATTAGAGACCTTGCTGATGGTGTTGGAATTTTAAAATGACATTGTAAAAGATGTTTTGGTCCTCAAGCGCGTCAAATCTTATTTGGTACCGAAAACACTGAATGCGCCAGCTCACACTGCATTGATTTTCGTGACCTTTTTCACCAAAAATGAAACCCACATCGTTCCACAACCACCGTATTCATCTGATTTGGCGTTGTGCTACTTCCGGCTATTCTCTAACCTCAAAAGATCACTCCTTTGAGTCGATTGAAGAGACATTTCAACAATCGCCGGAATCAGTTTTAGCATCTCACAAAACCAAGCGTAACTCAAGAATTAATGATTATTTTGACGTAATTTTCACACAGATGTCAAGGACAGTGCAAACAACCTAAAAAAAAAAAAGAAAAAATGGAAAACTATATACCGGGAAATTTAAATTGAAAACTGGTCTTACTTTTTGGACATGATCGTATATATATATACTTTTAATGATTAATCTATCTTTATATAAAATCAAATATCAATAAAATATCTCAGCTATATGAAAAAATATCTGCCATATAGCTGCGGCGTATTGTTGAATGCATGGTATACACATCTTCGAGCAGACGCCAATTACGCTAATATTCTTTAAGATTTATGGAGAAAAACAGATCCAAACCCATGTTTTAATTCTTAATGGAAGAATATTCTTTATATAAACTATTATAACAAATGCAGTATTTAATTAAACATCGTCTTTCCGAAAAATTGGAAAAATATTGCTAAAGTATATAAATATCATATTACATGGAAATATCTGAATATTTTTTCGACGGACGATGTTATTTCTTTCCATTTGAATATCGGCAATATAGAACTCTTAAAATATAAATAATGATTGAATTTTTTCTTTTCTTTTTGCCTGCTGGTTTATTTTATTGTATAAAATACTTTATATATTGCCCATTTTTTATGAATTTAAAATATTATTCCAACTTTTGTACGGTAGCATAAAATTTTAAATAAAATGATAAATGAAATTCATAATATTTACAGAAAATCATTATAATTATTTTCTACGATTTCTGATATAAAATACTTGTTAGCTAATTGTAAAATTTTATTTTGAAATTTTTAATTTCCCGATGACCGAGTGACCTGCCCTCTGGCTCTCGGTGTCACAATATAACTCGGTGCTAATATAACTCTAGAGCGTTGGATGCCCTACCACCCCGTAAAAAGAAAATATCTCTTGCCTCGAACTATGCAGGTAGACAGTCGGTCTTGGCCCACCGGATGGCGCGGCCAACCATGGATCTGTTGCGCCATTGAAAATTTTTAGCTTCATATGTTATGTTACATAATTTTACGTCTTTCATTTTTTTAAAAATTTAATAACTTTTTTTAACAATTGTATTTTAAATAATAAATTGCAAAAATCAAGTATTCCATAATTATATTATTTCTTAATTCTTCTTTGTTATAAAAATTTTTCCGAAATTTATGAGAAAAGAATATTCCATTAGCGTTATTTATTCGCTCTGGCACCACTGGCATTCCACTAAATCTAGATTTCCTCATATAAATGTCTGAAATTAAATATAATAGAACAAATTCATTCAAAAAAAAAATTTCTGAAAAGCTGTAAAAAATCATGCCAAAGCAAGAACTGATTCCTCTTCAAATCTCATGTAAGCTCGTGCGTTTTATACTCTGTGTCCCAAGTCAATTATCAACATAATTAATCAAGTAGGTTGGATTCGTTTCAGAAATTCAAATGAATTCTGTTTACTTTTTTTTAAACTAAATCTAGAATTTCTCATATAAATATATGAAATTAAATACAATAGTACAAATTAATTCCAAAAATTAATCTTCTGAAAGTAATACTGTATGATGCCAAACCAGGAATTGATTCCTCTTCAAATCTCGTGTTAGTTCACGAGTGCTAAAAACTGGTACCAAGTACGTCATTAATCATTAGAGTTGGGTTAGTTTTAGAAATTCAAAGGAATTATGTTTACTTTTTTTAAGAATTTCTCTAAAAACTTCTATAAATTTTCAATATTTTCCAAGAAAGATATTTTTTCCGTGATTAACGAACAAGAATAGAAAATAGATTATCCATACATTTATTCTCACAAAATGGTGAGAAAGTTGTTTCTTCTTTCGTTTCAGCAAAACAAATCACTTGCGCGATGATTATTGATGCCCATTCTGCATTTTAATGGACTCTTAGAGACCATTAACCTTCAACCTAACTCTCAAACAACCATGAATCTCTTACCACAACATAAATCTTCTCATGTAATCAAGAATTCACGTCCTACATCTAAGAGTCAAGCTTCCCTTGACGCGTTGATTCCCATCGAAAATTAGAGTCAGACTACTTCTGAAAAGCTACTTACCGAAAAGTTGGTGCTGATTATCTGTATAAGAGCCACATTAGAAAGAGACGCGAAAAGTTCGAGCCTTTTTGGTGAATCATCAATCCAATTACAATCAGACATCAAGGGAAGCTTCGTTGTAGACCAAGAAAAGCAGTTATTTTCCTGGACTTGGGAAAACTCGTAAATCTCTTCAAAGATAAATGATTACCAAAGTTAAACCTTATTAGGGTATCTAATGGCGTTTGTTCATTGTCTGATTGTTTTATCATCTTAAGAGTAAAGCCATAAATAAGTCAATTATAAACAAGTGTTTTTATTTTCATTAGATTGTTCGTGAATGTAGTTGCAACTTTTAAAAAAATCTATTTATCTTTTCGAAGAAATAAAAGTAAAGTAATATTAGCAACGTGTGATAATAGTTTTATTTCACTGATACTTAATGCAGACTTTGATATTTTATTTTAATCGTGTCAAATATGCACAGAGTTTCTAGTCAAATACTACTAGAATTATCTTGTATTTGCTGGTTATGTTTTATAAAAAGATTGAAAGAGATAACTCTTACTAAACTTATTTTAGTTATCTTTTAATTACTATTTTTTAACAGATTTCTTATTACACGGTACTATAGTACAGATCTTTAGAGCTAAATTAAAGAGAATATACTGGTGAAAACGCTACACCCTTTTAGTATATATATACCATAGACCAAGGGAAATTGATCTATAAATTATGTGTGTATTTCATATAGATCGATTCCCTTTGGCCTATGTAGTATGTAGACAAAATGGTGTAAGAGTTTCCACCAGTATATTCTGGATAATTTAGCTCTAAAGACCTATATAACTCTAATATCGTGATACCATGAGTTAGTCTGAGTTCCCGGCGCCTACTACATCGTCTACCCTCAATTATGCACAAGAACAAGCCCGTTTGTTGTTATACCAGCTGGTTTAACTTAGAATATCACAGAGTGATCTCTGACCACAATCACCAACGAAGACGCGTCTAGGAACTTCAAGGACAAAGAAAGCATGTCTAAAGGTGAATGCATAGTGTTCAGGACATAAGGAATGCGTCTGGCGATGTCCATTCTACAGCTAAGAAATAAAAAAAAGTATTTGATTGCCGGACTTGTTTTGCTGTTACAGTAATATGTGTAGCATATATATGCGTCATTGTAAATTAAACATTTGTTAAATAAATGAAATAATAATAAAAAATAAATAAAAATTAAATACATGTTAATATCGTAATTAAATTAAGGATTAAACAAAAAAAAAACAGAAAATGAGGCAAATTCGAAAATTAACAAAATCTTTTTATTTCCGTAAACGGTGAAGGCATATTCAATGTAAGTAAATTATATTCAATAAAAATAATATAAATGCAGTATAAGGTTCAGTTTAATTATAATTATTGTTGCATAACTGTTTTATCCATTTTTTTCATAATTCTGGCATATCATATTATCTTTAAAACTTTACAAAAAATATTAATAAGATACAATCAAATAAATTAATAAATGTAAACTATTTAATTTAACGTTTTTTTTAATTTCGTTGTAGTAAAATCAAAAGTGATGTTTATTTGCAATCGATATATATTTTTATATACAATTCTTCTGCACATGTGTTGGTCACTGAACTCCTCCTAAACGGAAGGACCGATATTGATGTCATTGTTTGTGTGTGTTGGAGTAGGTCCCTGGATAGTTCAGAGTTACAATTGAATCCGTTAAGTGACGCTGCAATCGATATATATTTTTATATACAATTCTTCTGTACATGTGTTGGTCACTGAACTCCTCCTAAACGGAAGGATCGATATTGATGTCATTGTTTGTGTGTCTTGGAGTAGGTCCCTGGATAGTTCAGAGTTACAATTGAATCCGTTAAGTGACGCTGCAATCGATATATAAATAATAAAAATATAGCGTAATGTACATAACTATTTAATTTTATTTATTGAATTCGAATCTAATAACCATTTTTAAGAATCTTTATTCTGCTAATTTTTTGAGTATGTTATAGTTATGTTGAAATTAAGGCATACATTCATGCAGGACAAATATTTAAAAATTAATTAAAAAATTAATAAAAATATAGCTTAATGTACGTA
Source organism: Caerostris extrusa (assembly GCA_021605095.1). Classification (NCBI taxonomy): domain Eukaryota; kingdom Metazoa; phylum Arthropoda; class Arachnida; order Araneae; family Araneidae; genus Caerostris; species Caerostris extrusa. The sequence goes on along the minus strand of BPLR01000082.1, from coordinate 16,772 downwards.
ATTATTTAATTTTTATTTATTGAATTCGAATCTAATAATCATTTTTAAAAATCTTTATTCTGCTAATTTTTGAGTATGTTATAGTTATGTTGAAATCAGGGCATACATTTATGCAGGACAAATATTTAAAAATTAATTAAACAATTAATAAAAATATAGCTTAATGTACATAACTATTTAATTTTATTTATTGAATTCGAATCTAATAATCATTTTTAAAAATCTTTATTCTGCTAATTTTTGAGTATGTTATATTTATGTTGAAATTAAGGCATACATTTATGCAGGACAAATATTTAAAAATTAATTAAAAAATGTATGGAAATATATCTTAATGGACATAATAATTTAATTTTATTTATTGAATTCGAATCAAGTTATTATTTTTTTAAATATTTTATCTACTACTTTCTGAGTATTGTTGTAGGTATTTGATAGAATCCAACTTTTCGATATAAAAATATTCAGAAATACTGCTACAAAAAAAAAATAATAAACAGATTCTTTGATGAAAGGTGAATTATTAGTAAGGTTTAATACTCATGTCCATAAATTAAGGATAATTCAGAATCACACAGAAATTGAACTCTAAAATAAAATTTTCACCTGTAGAATTATCACACACATCTTGAAGAAGAATATGCAAATTACAGGAAACCACCAGATGGCGCGGATAGTCAGCTACCGGTCACAATGACGAGAGTGTAAGAGAGGGGTATATAAGGAATGGTGGCAAGAAGTAAAATTGTTCACAAGCGCTTTAAAAGTCTTTCAGTGCAATAACCACATAGTTATGGCACAAAGGAAGCATTTGGATGATTTTTTACGTGGTAGAATTATCGGAATACTGGAACGTGGACGTACCCAGCTGGAAGTATCCGAGAAACATGGAATCGCCCAGATTGTCATCTCCAGGCTTTGGCAACGATTCCAAGATGATGATAATGTGAGTAGATGCTACAGCACAGGTCGCCCCCGAGTTACAACGCCGAATGAGGACCGGTATTTAGCAGTTACTGTCAAAAGAAACAAACGGAGCACAGCATCAGACCTGTCTCGTCAGCTCTCTTCAGCTACCGGTACGACAGTTTCAAAGGCAGACCGTGTACAGACGCTTAGGGCACATTGGTCTATATGCTCGTAGGCCTGTCAGATGTGTTCCACTTACCGCAACTCACTGCCGCCTGCGATTAACCTGGAGTAGAGAGCATGCATTGTGGACACCGCAACAGTGGTCTTGTGTGAAGTTTTCCAACGAGTTCAGATTTAGTTTGCAGTCTGATTCTCGCTGGACTTTCATATGGAGAGCGCCAGGTACCCGTTACCACCAAGAGAACACCACTGAACGACACCGTTACGGTGGTGCAGGATGGCTCGTTTGGGGAGGAATTATTCTTGGTTCCAGAACTGGCCTGCATGTTCAGAGTGTAACGATGACAGGCCACATCTATCGGGATGTCATTCTGGAACAACATGTACGTTTGTTTCGGGGCACCATGGGTGCTGAATTTCTGTTTATGGATGACTCACCGTGCAAACATTGTAGACGAATGCCTTCAATTGGAGGATATCACCCGTATGGATTGGCCAGCATACTCACCGGACTTGAATCCAATAGAGCACGTGTGGGATATGCTCGGCCGACGAACTGCAGCCCGTCAACCCCCTCCCACCTGTCAACCGGAACTTCGGAGGGCATTGCTTGATGAGTGGTGTAATATTCCCCAAGATCAGATTGATAATTTGATACTCAGCATGCCTAGGCGTTGTAAGGCCTGTATAGCATCGTCAGGGAGACATACTCCCTATTAACCATCATACTAACCATGCTATAGTGTTTTTCGAAAATAGGTTCTTTTTTTTAAATTTGCTCCAGGGAGTAAAAATCGCAATTTTTATTAATTATGTCAAACATATAACATCTTTTTTTGCTCTTTACCTTTTGTTTAATAAATAGACTTTACAAATAAGTCAAATTTGTTTTGCTTCTGTCTCTTTCTCTGCCTGAACTTCATTATCCTTATTTTATGGACATGAGTGTATATAATAAATTGAAAGAAGCCATCATTTTATTCATAAATTGAAAATTAAAAAGGATTTGAAAAGAAATAGTAACTACCATTTTTTGTGGGAGCCTGGATTTGGATCTGCAAATACAACAGAAACTATAAATGAAAGAAAAATGTTGCATTTTATTATTCATATATGGGGCCTGAATGGCCGAGTGGCTAGCGATCTGGCTCTCAGTATCACATGCTTCGAGTTCGAGACTCAGCGGTGCCATGGTTGTTTGTAGTGGTACGGAATCCACTTTAAACCGTAGGTCCCGGTCTAACACGATCGTAGAGCGTTGCAGGGGCAGTGTTAGTCTGCGTCCGTAGCTTGTCTTCAAGCTACACGCACCTCCTGCATAGTGCTAAGTGAGTAACGTCGGTGCAGCGCTTGCCTTAAGGCATCCAAGACAACTGTATAAATGTTTGACAACTGCATTAGAACAAAAAAAAGATTCATATATTAAATACTACAATAATATTAAAAAATACAATCATTCAGCTGCTTTACCCCTGTTAGAATAAGAAACTTTTTTTAGGATCTATAAAATTTACATAACCTGCATATGTTCTCCATTAGAATTAAAATATGTCCTGAATTTCAGTATTGTTATGAGATGTGTTTAATAATCTGTTAAAAATTCTTGAGTTCAAAATCATGATTTAGTGAGAAGCGAATTTCCCGTCAAATCTAAAAACAAGAATAGCTCTTATAAAAATCATTATGAATTTGTAAACTCTAAGTAGTATGTCCTATTTGATAGTGTTTTTTGGGATCAATTATTGAAAATGGTACACAATTGCACTCAGATATGCATTTATGAAGCAGAAAAAATCCATGAATTAGGGAGAAAAATAGCTCCATTTTTTTAATAAACCCATCACTGAACATATTTTTTTCATTGTCAATCATTCACGTAATGGCTGTAGGGAAAGGTTTGGGGTTCAGGAGGCACAACGTGCAACAAATAGGAGCCCATTGTCCTGGAGTCAATGTAATATTTATTTTCTAATGCGGCTGGCAAACACTTAAACAATTGTCTTTAATGCTTTAAGACAAGCGCTGCACCGACGTTGCTCACTTTGCACTACCAAGAGGTGCGTGTAGCTTGAAGTTGAGATACGGACGGGGAGTAATCATGTTTGACCGATACGATCCTGTACGATCATGTTTGACTGAGACATATGGTTTAAAGTGGATTCCGAACCACTAAAAATAACCACATCACCGCCGGGACTCGAACCCGAAACCTGCCGTACTGAGCGTCAGAGTGCTAGCCTGCTAGCGCTAGCTGCCTGAACAGCCACTCGGCCATTCAGGGCCCGGTGTAATATTAAGCAGGCTAAATATTTTCAGTAAGAGTTTGATCAATTATTTGGGTATCTTAAATCTAGGTTGCAAACAATCGGCTTTCTTTCACTGAAAGCCGAGTTTCAATGAAAGGAGGGTGATTGTGTGTTCAAAATTTTTCTTCTGCTTTGTGTTCAATGCAGTAGTTATTCGTAGAATGTTGCTCATAGCAATTAGAGCATTTATGTATTTCAGTCGAATATGATCTGCTGACAGTGTTGGGTGTTACAGATTCCATATTTGTAAGAGAATCTTTACAAATATTAGCGAGATGTGTAAAGGAGTAATATTACTGACACTGTCAGGATCTACCACAAAACGACGACACTCTTGTTGTGCAAGCCATAATCTGGCCTTCTCTGATAATACTGTTTCTAAAATAGTTACTCACACCAGTATGGATAAAGACAAGAAGACTTAATTCGTTTTCCTGGAAAATCTACGGAGTACTATTACTGTAAAACTGCATTCTTCTTCCGGTGTATTCGTTGGGTATATATCGTTGTACAGTAGAAAATCGCGTGTGCATATTATATATGTAATGAGATGCAGATATTGTAATGCTCATAAGAACGTTCCTATTTGCCGATTCACGAGTTTTGTCAAAAATTGGTAGACATGAGTAATGTATCCTGTCTGGCGATGCTCATATAGACGTGCTCTAAAGTAGTCACTTTGGAGGAGAGGTTGTCATTCACCACTTTAGGATGTGCTCTGGGAATGGTGCCATTCCTTGACCTCGAGAATTACAGCAAAGGATAGTGTACCATGCTGAAATGGGATCTGTAGACATATGTTACCTTTAAATTATGTATCTTCAATAGGACTACACTCTATGATACTGGAGTTTATAGAGGTACACTTGAAGAAACACGTGTGAAAATGGTAGGACTTCATTGACCTACACTGAACAGCAAAACAAAACAAACAAGTGAATAACAAACAGAATCGAAAGTAAAAGGGCAAAAACATAAAATATAAATAACCTTACTTATATACAATTGACTAAACAAATTGCATAAAAAAAGATTAAAAATACAACCAGAAAAAAGCTAATAAATGGATAAATTTGAGAAATAAAGCGGCTAATGTTAACTAAGCGGCATGATGGCCGTGTGACTAGCTCTCTGGTGCTCGGTGCTACCGGTTTCAGGTTCGAGTCTCAGCGGTGCCATGGATATTTGCAAGGTTTCGGAATTCACTTTAAACAGTGTGTTCTGGTCTAATATGACTGTTGGGCGTAGGGTTGACAAATCTACTCCGTAAAAAGAACAACATCTTATCCATCTGAATTTGCCAGAAAGCTCACGAACTCCACCATGGGACGGTTGCAACATTGAAGAAGAATGTTTACTAAATCGTAAGCTCACCTTTGATACATGAAAAAAAAAAAGTAATTGATAACCTGGTGTTTTGAAATTTCCAAGACACGGAAGCTTTCAGTTTTTCATCGCGTTTTAAGCTTATAATCTGTGATGCGGTTGTTTTTTAATATGATATGGATTACTAGAGGAAGAGCCTAAATAAAATGACTTCAAATAAAATATCTTATATTAATTTGCTTTAAAGGATATTTTATCATGGATACTTATAAGACAAAAATTAAAAATTTCTTTTATTTATGAGAAACCGTTTTATCTTTTCTATTCAGTTACTTACACTTCATAGCAAGATAATCAATGTCTGAAAATTTTTAATTCATTTTGAGTTATTTCGGTACTAATCTCCGCTAAAAGTATGCTGGGATAGAATTTATTTTCCAGATAAAAGAGTAAACCGGTTTTATATAATCGTTATCATTTTTAACATTTGGAAAAAAAAAAGAGAAATTTTTATTATTAGACGGAAAAAATATAAGTGTTAATAATGCATTTTCTTAATAATTATATAAAAATGGCGTCCTTTCTTATTTTTGTAGATACAATGAAACAATTTTTCCTAATAGTTTATACCAATAACGTTTTTTTTTCTAAATGTAAAATTCTATGACATTCTTCTTGTAGAATTTATCACCCAAAAACATATTTTGATCCAAAATATGATCTGGGTAATTGAAGAGTATTCTTAAATAAAACGTTTTCAAAGTTTATAATCATATATCATAAATTTTCATAGACAGTATTACCGCTGTTATTTATACTCAAAATATCAATTTAATATTTCCAAACATTAAACATTCAAAGGTTTTCTGCAACCTGTTTTCTGCTTTTTGCCCCTGTTGGCCGTTTTGAATCTGCTTACACTGTGAAGTAAAGATTTGTAAATCTTTGACCTAACTCAACTGTAATGCCGAACAGAACAATTTTCTAGAGCAGTCATCCAATCTGACTCTAAGGCAGCACTACTGGCAATGAATTCCTCCCTCGCTCCTCAGTCTACTTCCATCTAAAAATGCATCTCTTGTCTTGAAGACCTTGCCTCAAAGGGCAAGTATAACTTTCTAAACTGTATCCCATGCCACTGAGGAATCCTGCATAATGCGAAGGCGCATTCTCTCGACAAAAAAGAATCCCCATCAAACACACATTTTTGTCAAATCTCTTTTCACTTGATGAAACCGATGATCCGAGAGTATTTCCGGAACACTCTTCCTGATAATTTCCTTGAAGGCAACCCACCTTAAAGATGGTTTAACTTTATTAAATCTGTGATCAGCCCAGGTATAAAGCAGTTGCCCATTTCAGACTTCTGACTGGCCATGAGTGTTTGGCTAATCACATTTAGCGATTGAGAATATTTGTAAAGCCCAAAATGCATGCTATGCAATCTGTTAGAGGACACGGATTCATCCCACCTTCCTGTCTGCCCTGCACTTATTTCCTCTACTGTGTATTCGTTACTGTGAGGCTAGGGCCCTTATGGTCTAAACAGTCACTTCAAACAGTCAGCCTTCGTTTCGCGTTGTTATTTTTATATTAAATGAATTCTTTTTATTTCATTGCTTTTTGTAGTCTTCCATTGTAAAAAATAAACATTAAACAATTTTTCACAAAATGATTGGAAGATAAGTCACAATGAGTTCCCTCTGTTTCTGTTGCTTAACTTTCATTCCACACCAGCGGTAAAAATCCCTCGATTCTGAGAAACTTTCCTCCTTTTTTTTGGTCAATTTTGATTTTACTTTTAATTTATTTCAACTAACACATATTTCGAAGAATTACTTTTTTTTTTTTTAAATATAGAAGTTTTTTTTTTATTTGTTGGCAATTTGATAGATATGATAATGAAATGAACTGAAGAAAATTTGCTGGAATGATACATCAGTGTATTTAAAGGATACATTTTATACCAAGTAAAAATAGCATCTACTCTCATCTTATTAGAAAAAAAAAAATTTTTTATACCGTGAATCGAGGACTTAAAAGCAATGGCGGCAATTGGTGGCTCGACTGCTGGAAAGAATTCACTTTTGTGGGGTGTTTGTGGAAAACGATTTTCTGAGAAACGGAAGTTGAATCTGCATTCACTTTGCCATTCAGGAGTAAAGCCTCACGAGTGTGACGTGTGCAATAAAAATTTCTTAGTAAGGGTAATTTTAAGAGGCACTTACTAATTCACGAGGGACTGAAATCGCACGAGTGCGAAAGATGTAAAAAAACTTTTAATCAAAAAAGTCATCTAAAACGTCACATGGTTACTCACACGAATGAAAAACCTTATTCGTGTGAACTGTGCAATAAGGCCTTTTCTGACAAGTCAAATTTACAGATACATTACCGCGTCCACACTGGAGAGAAACCATACGTGTGCAAAGTATGTCAGAAAGGATTTTCCGTAAAATGTAATTTAAGTGTTCATTTGAGTTCTCATTCCGAAGAAAAGCCCTTTTGAATGTCCTGTATGTCATAAAGATTTTCTCATAAAGATTTTTATCTCGTCATGAGAGAATTCATACAAAACAAAGGTGCAAAAGCTTATGAAAATCTTTCCTCAAAATAGACTGCTTCTTAAAAACGAGATTTATTGGTAATTTTACTTTCACGACAAATACGGAGAAATTAATTATTCGTATGCATTTAACCTCGTGTATTGTTTAAAATTATTTATATTTTATTTCTATGTATCAAATTTAATTTTTTTCTTTGGGCTGTTGTAAATGCATTAGAGAATATATTTTATGCTCGCTAAGTGTGGTAATGAGTACGAATGATGAGTATTGTATAATTTCGACAGTTTCTTTTATTGACACATTCTTCTGAATATCGATAGTTTTTGTGCGTGAGATTTATGCATATAAATATTCTTGTATATAAGTATATTTTTAAACTTAAGCTTTGCTTTTATTAAAATAACATAATTGAATTCACTGTTTTTAAAATTAGATTTTAATCAATAAATGGTTTTTATGTATGACTATGAGATGTTTGTTAATTTATACTTTTATATACATACTATTTGAATAAATATGAACTAGTAATTTACTTTTCCGTTAATTCCTTTAAATTATTGGACAAATCTTTTCAGAGAATATCTTAATTTTCTGAATAAATATTGTATTTTTGCATGATGATTGCAAAGCGTATTATCTGTAAATGCGTGTAAAAATATTTTAATTAAAGATACTTATTCATTTTTTGATTTTACTATTTTTTCGACGTTCGTTAAAATATTTTCAATGAAAATTACAACTGATTCACTTGTCTGTGTGAAAAGTGTGATTTCTGCATTAAATGCTCAGATGTTTACGACAGCAAAATGCTGTCTTATTGCATCTTTATATACCTGATTTACTTTATATTTGTATCTATACAATACACGTCCAGAGAAATGAATAATTGGATTAAAGAAATAAAATGTCTGTGTCACACTGATGCTCTTGCGATGAAGAACCTAACTTTTTGTATAACTGAAAGCTTCAACCATCCACAGCGTAATTCGGCTGTCAGGCCCCTTTGCAAAGACATGGAGAATTATTAATCTTTAAGTGAACATCTGCATTAACGTATCTTACATCGACCCGTGCATTTCTTGAGAATTTGCTCTTAACAAAAATCTATTAAATTGAAAATTCGATTATTTATCACATCCCAATTTTTAATGTAATTTAAAATTTCACATGTAATTTAACATTCTATATCCATATAATTATGGCAACACATCTGAAAAAGTTTACTAATCTAATTACTAAATCCGATTTAAAAATTTCATCATCTAATTGTTAGTAAAATAATAAAATCTTATATTAAATAATAAACACATTTATTCCAAAGACAAATATTAATTATTGAAACATGAAAAAATTAATAAGAACATTAACTGAAAATTATTGTAATTATTAAATTCTTTAAATTTTATGTGGATTAATAATTTCCAATTTTAATTCTTTTCAATTGCGAATAGTAAATTACGGAAAAAAAACCAACTGTTCATGTGAAACAAAATTTCGTGAAAATTATGGTCGCCATAAAAGTGAATAGACATTAATTTGATATTGCTATTGCGAAAGACAATGAGGAGTTGTAACATAGTGGCAATTCTAAATCTAAAATTCTTTACCATCCTTATCCAGGGTGGGTGGCGTCATTCGCCCCTATAGACTGGCGGGTTATTGGAGAGGGTGTTGACCTGGGATGTATTGGAGGATGGTTCATATATAGCATTATATATATATAATTCTTCTGTACATGCGTTTGTCATTGAACTAAAGGGCTTGACCGATTTTTACGAAATTTTTGTCTTTGTTTGAGTGGGCCCCGGACAGTTTAGATTTACAATTGGATAAGGTAGATCGCGCTTCAATCGGGTTCTTCTGTACGTGTGTTTGTCACTAAGTCCTCCTAAACGGATGGACCGAGTTCTATGAAATTTTGTGTGTGTGTGTTGGAGTGGGTCTCTGGAGGGTTTAGATTCCCAATTGGAACTGGTAGGCGCTGCAATCGGGTTCTTCTGTACACGTGTTTGTCACTGAATTCCTCCTAAACGTATGGACCGATTTTGATGAAATTTTTGTGTGTGTTTGAGAAAACAGCTTTTTATGCTATCTCCTTTGTTGTAAGTCGTCACCAGAGGGTGCTGCAGTCTATTAACTTCAATACCGTTTAACCAATCGCTATGAAAATGGGTAATAATGTGTATTCCTGTATGGAAAATAGGTTCATCCATCTCCCTGCTACCTCTCAAAAAGTACTAGAAAAACTTTCAAAAATCATCTTCAATAATATTGACAACCACCAACATCTGGCCTTTCAAGAGATCGAAGAATAGGAACCGCACACTATTTTTAAAAGACCTAGAATATTCTGCTTTAACCCACCTCAATTCAATTTTGAATTTTTGACTTTTTCAATTTCTCAAGATTTTCTTTAACTTCTGGGCATTGCAAAATGGGCCAGTGAGCTCCAATAATCTTCAACATCATGAAAATAGGTTCGCGCTATCCACTTTATTGTTACTTTCCAACAAAGAGTTTTGCAGCATTTTACCTTAAATACCGTTCAAACGTTTAATACCGTTTTAAAAATTATATCTAAAATAAAAAATAAAAAATGTCTATTAAAACCCTTAGAAAGAGAAACAAAAAGAAAGTTTGTAATTTAGTAATTTAACCCCAAAAAAAGCTTAGTTAGAAAGTTCATGAGCTGTTCCATGAGTTTTATAAAAGCTAACAGATATTTTAAAGTTGTATATTTATAATTGTTAATTACAAGAATTGAAATTTAAATCTCCGAAAGTATTTTTTATTCTGAATATGAATTAGATATATGTTAAAAGTCGTCTATTGTATATCAGGTAAAAATCCCTCGAATCTTTGAAACTTTCCTCTCTTTTTTGGTAGATTCAGATTTTACTCGGACCCTAAAACATAAATACACATAAAATATAGATCGAAGAATTATTTTTCAAATATAGAAGCTCTACGTTTTTTTTTGTTTTTTTTTTTGTTGTTGTTGGGAAATTTGACAGTTAAAATAATGAAATGAAATGAATGAAATTTGCTGTCAGTCAGGAAAGATACACGTGTATTTAAAGGATTTAGTTCATATCAATGTAGAAGTCGCATCTATTCTCATCGTATTAGATAAACAGTGTTTTTTTATTCTGAAAAAAAAGAATCGAAGACTAAAAACAATGACGGAACTTGGTGGCGCAACTGCAGAAAAGAAGTCACTTTTGTGCGGTGTTTGTGGAAAAAGATTTTCGAAAAGAGGAAGTTGAATCTGCATTCACTTTGCCATTCAGAGAGAGGCCTCACGTGTGTGACGTGTGCAATAAACGATTTCTCCGTTAGGGGGGGATTTTAAAACGCACTTACTAATTCACGAGGGAGTGAAATCGCACGAGTGCGAAAAATGTAATAAAACTTTTAATCAAAAAAGTAATCTAAAAACGTCACATGGTTACTCATACTAAAGAAAAGCCTCATGTGCATGCCCTTTGTGTGAAAAGGCTTTTGGGCGCCCATCAGATATAAAGACACACCTGAGGACTCACACAAAAGAGAAGCCTTTTTCGTGTGAATTGTGCAATAAGGCATTTTCTGATAAGACAACTTTACAGAGACATTACCGAGTCCACACTGGAGAGAAACCGTACGTGTGCGAAGTATGTCAGAAGGCTTTTTCCCAAAAAGGTAGTTTAACTGCTCATTTGCCTACGCATTCCGCAGAAAAACTCTTTGGATGTGCTGTATGTCATAAACGATTTTCTCATAAAAGTTCTTTATCATATCATGAGAGAACTCATTAAAAATAAAGATGAAAAAGTTTATAGTGAGAACTTTTCCTCAAAATAGACTGTGTTTTTAAAACGTGATTCGTGGGTATTTTTACTTTCACGACAAATACGAAGATATTAATTATCCGTATGCATTTCATCTCGTGCATTATGTTACATTTTTGTGGATAAATGTTATTTTTTTATCTTAATGTATCAAATTAAATTTTTTTGGACTGTTTAATATGTATTAGAGAATATATTTTTGCTTTTAAGGTGTGTGTGAATGATTAAGAATGAACGAAGAGCAGTTTCTTCTGCATAAATCCCAAAGCTTTCTAAGCCATATTTGCAAAATTATATTGCAGTATAAATTCAGCGGTTTTTGTTGGCATAGTATTTTGAATATCTATAATGTACCTGATTTATGTATATAGTTTATGTATAATATGTATACAAGTGCGTTTTTAAATTTAAGCTTTACTTGTATTAATATAACATTCTTAAATTTACCATTTTTAAAATTAGATTTTAATCAATTAATGGCTTTTATGTATTACTATTATTTTTAAGTTATATATTTTATATACAAAATATTTCAATAAATATGAACTAATAATTTACTTTTCCTGTAATTCCTTTAAATTACTGGACATATTTTTAGATGATATCTTAAAATTTTCTGAAGAAATATTGTATTTTCGACTCATTATTATAGATAGTATTATCTGTAAAGATATGTAATAAAAATTTTAAATAAAGACAATTACGAATTTTTTTGAGTCTATTCTTTTTTTCAACGTTTGTTAAAGTACTTCCAATTGAAATTACAACTGATTCACTTGTATGTGTGAAAAGTGCGATTTCTGCTTTAAAACTCGAATGTTTAAAAGGCAGAAAAATGCCGTTTTATTGTATCTTTATAAATCTGATTAACTTCATATCCGTATCTGTGCATTTGCAATACAGAACATAACGTTTGGCATACCTGAAATCTTCTACCTACGCAGAGCGGAATTTGGCAATTATCTGCTGTTCTCCCCTCCTCTGCTGAAACGTGGAGGATTATCGATCATTAAGAAGGCATCTGGATTGCAGTGTTTTTATGTTGTGCAGTTTTCATGAATATATCTGTTCTTTAGCGTTTTCCACGGAACTTCTTTTAAAATTGAATATTTTTCTAGGCGTTAAGTTAAATCAAATTAGAAGCAATCAAAAAAAGATGTAACACGGCAATAATACATGTGCTTTGCTTTAGGTGTATTAAGTAATAATAAAATCTTATATATAAATCTGAAAGTTTGTTTGTTTTTTTTCTTCATACGAATTCAGAATTTTAACCCTAGAACTGCTTATTCTGCATAGGACAGCAGTCTACTTTAAAATCTGAAGACTACGTCCCTCCATTCCTTCAATTTGGTGCGATATTCCGATGTGTTTGGGAACGATTTTTGTACATAACACCCTGTCCAGTCTTCAGCAGCATCTGTAGCTGTGGACAAGACGAGCAATATCCCGAACATCTGCTCTGTGCATTGCACGAAACTCCAGCAGTACAGACACTTGTTAAAGGCTTCAAAAAAAGGTAATCTATTTTTCTGACTTGCAATTTTATCTGACCATGTCAAGTACATTTATAATATAGTCTTTTTCTTGATATTGCTAAGAATTTTTGAAGTAATATTATGTTTAAAGATTCTTGGGGTGTACTAGGGGGAGGGGATATACTAAAGTATTTTATTGTATATTATTAAATGTCGTAAACATGGAATTAATACAGATAAAATTAATAATAATTTAAGAAAACAGTAATTGTTTAGTGAATAGTTGGACATCCATTAGTTGAATAAGATAATTTAGTTCAGATTCCGAACAAACTACAAAAGCGCGCACAAGCACACATGTACTCACATATAAACAAATTGTTATGATTGTAAAACATATAGACTCTCTGGCCCTTTGTACCAGAGGCTTGAGATTAGAATCCTGGCAGTGGCATGGATGTTTGTGAGTGGTTCGAAATCCATGACAAACTGCAGATCCCGATCTAATTAGCCAAAAGTGTGCAAAAATGACCGTAGAGCCACAAACCAAAACCAAACAACTTCACATTTGCTTCAATAATGCTCAATTACTTTTCTTAATATTGTAAGGATTAAAGTAATGCTCTGATTTCAAAATGTTTTTGTTGTGTTTATTTTCTTGTTTTAATTAAAAAAAAAAAATTTGTTTTATTACTTGATTTAAATTAGAGTAGGGAATGGAAGTATATAGGGAAGAAAATATTTGCTTAATTGCAGAAAAAATGTGTTTTAAATTGTCCTTAACGATTAACAAGTAGTTGGACCGGACGTTCTCTACTCAAGGTTCTATCTATCATTAAAGTGAAATATCATCTACACACCGTGAATATTCGCTTTGAAAATAAATGCAAAATACGTTCCGAACAAAATAAAAAAGAATTAAATGAGTCGAAACAAATGGATAGTGTAAGAGTAAAATTGATGAAATTAAATATTTCAAAATTTGATGGTGATATCAATCAATGGCTAACGTTTTGGAATAGTTTTGAATCTGCCATTCATAATAATGATTTATTAAATAAAGTAGATAAATTTAATTATCTTAAAGCATATTTAGATTCTACTATACTGTAGAAGGTACTGCTTTAAATACTGTAGAAGGTTTTTCTATTTCTGCTTTTACTTTTATGATTCGGCAATTAATTTATTAAAAGAAAGATTTGCGAGAAATGATCTATTGATACATACTCATATGAATAATATTTTAAACATAAAAATCATTGAGAAATTCCAACGATATTTGTTCTTTTTAGAAAATTTTATGACAAAATTTCAACAGAATTAAGAAGTTTGGAAAATTTGGATTTGAAAACAGAAAATTATTCGGCTGTTCTCTGCCCAACAATTTTAAAAGCCCTTCCTCAAGATATTCTTGTCGAATATAATAAAACTGAGAATGAAAATGCTTATAATAATATCGAAGAACTACTGAAGTTTTTAGCTTTGACCTTGAGATCGAGAGAACGCGCAGCCATGATGAGCAATAATTTCGCCAACACTTCTGATTTTCGACCTCGGCCCTTTCGCCTCTCGATAAAGTAAGCAACCGCGGCTCAAGAAGTAATAAATTAGGCTGGGAAAGAATTCCTTCGGCAGCAGAATTAGTTTCGACTAATGTTAAAGAAAGAAAAATACAACAAATGGCGTTTTTTGTGAGTCGTCGGATCATCCTAGTTCTACTTGTGAATACGCGATAAATTTGTCTATTGAAGAAAGAAAAATGTATTGAATCAAGAGGAGCATTAAGATGAAGTCGAAGTTCCTTTGTTGGGTTTATCTTGAATACAGTTGATGATACTTTATCATGTGATTTCAGAAAATTTAAATTAGAAGATGAACCCATTACAAAAGGAAAATATTGTCCTTAGCTCATAAGATTTTGATCCAATAGGATTCATTTTGTCCTGTGACATTAGTTCCGAAGATAATACAACAAAAATGTTGGAAAATCAAAAGTTTTTGGGACACAAAAATTACTTAAGAAAAACATGGTAAAAGTTGTTTAAATTGAAAAACCAATTATCGAATTAAAGAAAATTGCTATCCCTCGAAGATTATCCCGATTGTCAATCAAGCAGGGTAAAATATCTATCCATGTATTTTGTGATGCCTGCAAAACATCTTATGCTACTTGTATATTTTTAAGAAATGAGTTTCAAAATCAAGTGACTTGCCAACTTCTTCAAGCTAGATCCACTAAAGAGCATGTCCCACTAAAGAACATAACTATCGTGAGATTAGGAATTACTAGCCTGTTGTATTGGAGAAAAGACTTGCTGATACAGTTAAGAAAGATTTGAAACTTCGAAGATGTTGATGTATTTTTATTGGTCAGACTCTATGGACGCTTTACATTGGATCACGAAAGAAGGTCCATGGAAGACATTTGAAAATAGAGTCAGAGAAATTAGAAAATTATCTGAAGTAACTTCATGTACCTGGTCATCAAAATTCAGCTGACCTTTCCTCACAAGGTTGCAAATGCCGAAGAATTAATGAAATCTCAATGGTGGGAGGGACCTAGTTGGCTCTATCAACCTTTTGAAAAATGGCCTACTTCTGAACTGTTTCCTGATTTAGAAGTGGTTAATTCGGGAAAAAAGAAAAGTTGTTATATCTGCATCTGACATCAGAAACTGAAACTTGAGTATTTTTTAAGAATTTCGTCTTACAAGAAGATCATTAAAAATTATGGGTGGATATTCGTTTCATCAACAATATTAAAAAAACGGTAAATTCAAAGAACTTTTTGTAAACTTAAGTGTTGAAGAATCTGATAAAAGCCGAGGGTAAAAATAATTTTAAGAAAATTTCAAAGAGAATGTTTTGAGAAAAACAGAAATCTTTCAATGCAGACCTATTTAGATCCAGATGATCTCCTTAAAGAAAAGATCAAGAAAGTTTTCGATAACCAATTTTTGCTACCATCAAAGCATCATATAGTAGAAATTCAAATTAATATCTGATGTGCGATGTTGAACTTTGCCATGCAGGTATACATGTCTTGATGTCTACGTTACGAGAAGAATATTGGATTATAAAAAACAGAAAGACTATTCGTCAAGCCTGAAGAAATCATCTCCAATGCAAAAGATTTTCCATACATCCTTTGCAATCTATTAGTAGCTCCACTTCCCGAAGATAGAATAAGAGAAGCTCAAGTATTCAGAAGTCATTGGTGTAGATCTGTGTGGACCATTGTTTTTGAAAGACAACAAAAAATGTTGGATTGTCTTATTTACTTGTGCTATTTTTTCGTGCTGTTCATTTAGAACTTGTAAGTTTTCTTTCTACAGATAGCTTCATATTAGCTTTAAGAAGATTTATCTCTCATAGAGGAAGACCTTGTACAATATATTCTGATAAATGGTACAAATTTAGTTGGTACATCTAATGAACTGAAATCTGTTAATTGGGAAAAAAATAGAAGAATTTGCTGCCATTAAGAAGATTAATTGGAAATTAAATCCGCCATCAGCCCCATGGTGGGGGTGGATTTTGGGAAAGACTTATTGGTATGTTAAAAGGAATAATGAGAAAAATCTTGGGGTAAAGCTAGTCTGCATTATGAAGAAATGCATACTGTTATATGCGAAGCAGAAAGCATAATTAATTCAAGACCATTAACATATCTGTCTGAAGACATAGAAGATCTTATTGCACTTACACCAGCAATGTTCATTCAAGAAATAAAAAGAAGTTGGAATGCCGGATTTAGATCAGATGGATTCTAAAAAGAATGAATAAACGATTTATGTATAGACAAAGACTTCGTGAAGATCTCAGAAGGCGATTTCGAAATGAATACCTTGGTCAACTAAAAGAATTTTTCCAAACTCCAGGAAGAAGCAAAAATTAAGGAAGGTGATATCGTCTTGATTGGTGATAGCAACATGAAAAGACTAAATTGGCCTTTAGCAAAAAGTAGTGAAACTTTTTCCTGGTAAAGACAATAAAGTTCGAGTTGTTGAATTGAAAACCAAGAATGGGTGTTTCATAAGACCTATACAGCGCTTACATTCATTAGAAATTAGACAAGATGAAAGGTGTGCCTTGCAGAGTAGGACTCCACTATCTGACTCCTTCCGCAACAAGAGCCTCGACACTGATGATTCCACATCAGATCCAGTGATT